>SCDY01000024.1:0-225006 GCA_004143825.1 Drosophila micromelanica | reverse complement strand
CTCAGGAACGGGTGCCTTTTCAACTGGAACTTCCTTCACTGGCTCTGCTTCCTCGTCAGAGAATGTCATTGGTTCATCCATAACATCCATCCAGGAGCTGCTCGACTCATCAACAGGCAGACCGGCGTAAGCTGGTTTCTTCGGCTCCTCGGGTTTCTTTTCGGGTTCCAGAGATTTTGGTTCCGCAGGAAGAAGAGATTCGCTGATAGTTTCCGTCACCGTAGTCGTTTTTGTGACAGTTACAGTGGTCTTAGTGTCTTCTGAAACCGAAGGTTCAGAAACCTTCTCGGGCTCAATAACAGTTTCTGTAATTGAAGTTGTAACTGGCTCGGGAACGGGTGCCTTTTCAACTGGAACTTCCTTTACGGGCTCTGTTTCCTCGTCAGAGAATGTCATTGGTTCATCCATTACATCCATCCAGGAGCTGCTCGACTCATCCACGGGCAGACCGGCGTAAGCTGGTTTCTTCGGCTCCTCGGGTTTCTTTTGAGGTTCCACAGCCTTTGGTTCTTCAGGAAGAACAGATTCGTTTACAGTTTCCCTTACAGTAGTTGTTTTTGTAACAGTTACAGTGGTCTTGGTGCCTTCAGACACCGAAGATTTGAGAACACTTTCGGGCTCAATGACAGTTTCTGTAATTGTAGTTGTAACTGGTTCAGAAACGGATATCTTTTCAACTATGACTTTGTTCGTTGGTTCTTCTACAGGTTTTGCTTCTGTATATTTGTTCAGATTTATCTGATAAAGATTTTCGGCGTAGTTTTGGCCTATGGTATTGTATATTGGAACCTCAAAGTTATACACAGAAGTTTGATCATTTTTGATTCCTTCAATGTTTTCTTGTTCTACAGTTTTGTTGACAATTGTTGTAGGAGTTCTTTCAACCAGTAGGGGCTCTTCAACATTTGTGTGTGGTTTCTCAATTGCACGCAGAGTCTCTTCAGATTTAGCATTGATTGTATGATAATAGCCCTCAGCTCTGTTAAGCAAGGAAGTGTCGTATTTGGGAATTTCAAACACCTTCTGTGTGTTTGTGGGCGAACTTTCAACCGTTAAATGTTTTTTAATACTCGAGTCTGGCTTATCAATTGACGTAGGAATTGTTTCTTCTTCGCTAGAGATTTTAACCGTTGCTGCATGTAAATCAGTTTCGCCTTGAAGCAAGGGAGTCTTAACAGGGGAAGCAGCAGAACTTTCAACCGATATAAGTTCCTGAATAGTTTGTTGTGGTTTCTCGATTGGAGTTTCTGCATGTGTTTGTTTAGCGCTAATTATGTGATAATAACCTTCAGCTATATTGATATTAGAAATATCGTATTTGGGAATTTCATAGATCCTATCTTTTGTAATGGGAACCTCTTCTCTTTTTTTGGCAGAAGTATCCACCAAAGGTTTTGTATTAACCGTACTCACAACCGGTAAAGTCTCTTCAACAGTTTGCTGCTGTTGATCGACCGACGTAGGTAGGGGACTTTCTGCACACCTGGGCTTAGAATTATTTGTGTGATAAGTACACTCAGCAATATTATATTGAGATAAATTGTATTTGGGAGTTTCATAGATTTTATCAGTGGAGCAAATAGTTTGGTTATTAGTGATATTTAGAGTGCTTACCGTGTTAACCACAAATGCTTCAGCAATTAATGCGCTTGGCTTGGCAGGAGCAATTTGATTAGCAATATTAGTAGGATCAGGGAGTAATTGAATTTCACATGGAATATCAATTTGCGTTTCTACTTGAGTTTTAGAAGAAGGAATTTCTGGCGTTTCTTGCATTTTCTCATGGTAAAGTGTATTAGCTCTTGCATGCTCAATGGTATATGCCATTGAAACCAATGGAACATCTTGAGATATATTCTGCGCTAATTGCTCTGGATTTTCGATATGTACAGGAATTTCAATTAGAGATTTTTGATTTTCTACAACAGGTATATTAATTGGATCATTACTTTTACTTTCTTCTACAAGGACCTGAATTGTTTCCTGTTTAATGAACTCTTCGGGTATTGCGGGCCGTTTTTTCTTGTCTTTCTTGGACAATTTCTTTTGAATGTCTTCAAACAGTTTTTGCTCTTCTGGACTTAAGTCAGATGGAGGCTCACTATCTTTTTCTACTACGTTTGCCTTGTCAATCTGTTCTATCGATTCTATTTTAACTACTTGTTCTTCCTGTTCCTGTTTCAAAGACTCAGGAGCGGTAACCTCAACCGACTTAACTATATCTGGCTTGGATTCAATAATCTCTGATATGGAAGTCTCACTAGTTTCGGCAGTTCTGTGCATGGACTCTATGTTTTCAGTAACAGTCTCAGTCACGCGAAGACTAACCTCCGGAAAATCAAGATGCATTTTCACGATTGGAGTCTTCAATTTTTCTTCATGAGTAATCAGAGAAATTTTCTGAACAGTGCCTGGGGGATAGGCACCGTCAATGCCTTCTCCAACGAAAAGAACATTTGTGCCATCTTCGGTTTCGAAGCTTCGTTTCTGTGTCGTTGTAAGGATCGTAGTTTTGTTCGTTGTCGTTGTAGTTGTAGTTGTAGTGGCAATGCGATCTGTTTCGTTAACAACCCCGTTCGACGAAGTATGTTCGGCGCTTACAGTCGGTAGTTCAGTTGTCTCAATATTTACGACCTTTACGCCAGATTTGCCTGCAGTGTCCCTAAGACCCAACTCAATGTTGACACCAACGTTAGCTAATTTAGTTTCGGTGCTTGACGTAAGAACTGGTGGATCTGTCTGTAGCGTTGTATGCGAAGATACAATTGGACTGGTTGGTCTTTGATCGGGCATTTCAATACTAGATGTAACAATAACATCACTGGGCGTGTCATTTTCGGTCAGAACTATACGTCCGTCGTTTGTTATACGCTTAGTTATGCGCATTGTACGAATTGTAGTTGTCTTGATGATAGCGCCATCAATTTGACTCGATGTGGTTGAAGATTCACTGGGTATTTCTGATATCGTTGGAGACGCTTCCCGCACGGTAATTGGTTCACTTGTTGTGCTGCTCTCTGTAGTTTCTCCATCTTCATTCAGCTTCTTCACAATTTTTGTCGTACGCACGGTTGTTGTTTTGGTTACACCACCCGTTTCCTCAATTACTGGTTCAACAGCAACAGGAGAAGGCTCTTCAGGCTTTTGACTTTCCTGGTTTTCAGCAATGCTCTGCTTGTCAACATTTTGCGGAACTTTTTTAACAATTTTAGTTGTTCTTGTAATTGTTGTTTTGACCACATCGTTTCCAATATTAACATCTTGAGGTTCAGATATTGTAACCTCTGCAACTTTAACATCTTGCTTAGGTTCATCGTGGACTGGAGCAACTTCCTCTTTAGTATTAGTCGGGTTCTTTTCAGTTTGCTTAGGCTCACTCTCAGCTGCAAGTGGAAGTTCCTTCTGTTTTTCCTGCTTCTTTGATTTTCGCGCTTTCTTTTCGGCCACAGGCTTTGCAGTTTGTTTTTCCGAAGCTATGAAATCAAGTGTCGTCGTCTTTATACTGCTACCTTCGATTAGTTCCTTACTCTTCGGATTAGTCAGCAATACCTCAACACTGGGTTTCGGTTCCAATTTCTGAACAGCAGGTTGTACAATATCTTGCGGCTCATTTGCGCTCTCACCAACAGTTTTATTTACAGCTTTTGTAGTTCGCGTGGTTGTAGTTCTTGTAATACCCTCACTATTTGATTCCGTTGTAACCGATTCGGCTACAATTGGTGCATCCTGTATTATAGTTTCAACTGCATCCAAGGATGGTTCCGATGTACTACTTTGATCACTGACAGTTTCAGAGTCCTGGGTAATTTTCTTTATTATTTTTGTTGTGCGCACAATTGTTCTTTTCAGAACAGAACCGTTTTCGGTTTGATCTGCAACTTCAGTTGATTTTGCTACGGGTACAATGTCTACATCGCTAACAGCTTCACTGACAATCTCCTTATCTGCTTCAGCCTTAGCATTCTTAATCGTGCGTATGGTAGTCGTTTTAGTTGTCTTAACTACACCCTCATCGCTCACCTCACGACTGTTCATTTCGGATTTTTCTACCTTGGGCTGTTCGGCAGCTTCCTCGGCGAGTTCATAAGAATCCAGTGAAGGTACTTCCGAATGCGTTGATGTGGACATTTCCTGATTTTCCTGTTGATTTATTTTCTTTACAATTTTAGTCGTACGTATCACTGTAGTTTTAATTAGACTGCCATCATCGCTGATAACGGATCCATCGGACGACTGAGTTTGTTTCTCGTCGGTTGTAATTGCACTTGTTGTATTCAGGGGCTCTGTGGTTTCTAGTGGTGCTTGTGGCTCGACTATTTCGGCTACATTCTGCACAATGGAACTATCTGGTTTTTCTTTGATATCGTCACTTTCGGACTTCTTATGTTTCTTTTTCTTATCTTTTCTGCTCGGCTTTTGTGGTTTCTGTTCATCTTCAACTACAACAACTTCCACAGTCTTCTTCGCAGTTGCTGATTCTGGATGCTGTTTGTCTTTACGCGGTGGCTTTTGTGGTTCGGGCTCTATTACTTTCTCAGCTCGGTGCACAATTTCTTCAACCACGTGCTGTGCAGCATCGAGGATAGCTTCTTGATTTTGATCAGGTGTTGAAACGTTCCTTGAAGTTAACACTGTAGTTGGAAGCAACATTACATCACGTTCCACCTCTGGCTCATCTTCATATACTTCCTCGACAACTTCCTCACCATCGGCGGTAATACGTTTAAGAATGCGCTTCGTTTTCGTAATTGTTGTTTTCGTAATAGAGCCACCCTGAACAACTGTTGTATCCTGAGTTGAGGTCAGACCAGGAACGATTATACTGCCGGGCACTACACTTGTCGTTTCAGTTGATGGCAGATCGAACTGTTCCACGGATATATTTTCTTCAGGCAAATCATCGATTACATCTTCCTCAACAATTTCTTCTCTACCATCGACAATACGCTTGACTATACGCTTGGTAATGTGCTTTGTTATCGTCCTGGTGGTGATTGTAGTGGTACCGCTCTCTGTAGAAATCGTGTTGGTCGAAATAGTTACTGTAGGTTCACTTTCCAGTAATGTTTCATCTGTTTCGATCCTTGATACAGTTGAAGGCTCAGACACTTCGGGAAAATCAGTAATATTAGAAACTGTTTCTACAGATTTTTTAACAATTGATAATTCCTCTGTAGCCTTTGGACGTTGTTTTTCATTCTCATCAATTTCAGATTTTACGATTTCCTTGATTTGTTGAATAACTGGCTCAACATTGGCAATTGAAGTCTCCACAACTGGCTCCGTAAGTAATATGTTATTTGTGATAGTCGTAGTATCCAAAATTGTTGTGGACTGCTTTTTATCTTCATTCGATGGAGCCGCAACAGAGGGTTCTTCTACGAGTGCAGCTACGACTGGTTTAGTGACTTCTTCGACAGGCTTAACTATATTCTCGAATGTCGTAGTTGTAGTTTCCACAATTTTTGAAGACTTCTTTTTATCTGCCTTATTTGGAGCCAAAGCAGGGGAAATTGCTTCAGGAGTTGGTTTTGCTGTAAGTGCAGTTTCAGTTGGATTAATGATTTCTTCGACTGGCTCAACTATTTTCTTGGAGGTCGTTGTAGTTGTAGTTTCCACAGTAATTGTATCCGTTTTGTTTGAAGCAGAAACAGTGGGTATTGGTTCTACAACGGGAACAGCTTCAACTGGCTGAATGACTTCGACAGGTGCATCTGTTGTTTTGGAGGTCGTCGTGGTCGTCGTTTCCACAGTAGTTTTTGACTTCTTATCTTTTTTAACTGGAGTGGAAATATCGGGAGTTGGAACAGCAGTTGCTTCTACTACAGGTATAGCTTCTACTGGCTTAATGACTTCCTTGACAGGCTCGACAGTTTTCTTGGAAACCGTCGTAGTTTCTACAACAGCTTTAGGCTTCTTTTTATCCTTCCTTGACGGAGCAGTAACAATGGGAGCTACATTGACAGTTGACTGTTCAATGGGAACAGTTTCCTGTTTAATGACCTCAATAATGGGTTCCTCTCGTTTCGCTGTAATGGTTGTGGTTTCAACAACAGTTGTGGGCTTCTTTCTATCCTTCTTAGTAGGCGCTTGTACAACAGTGGGCTCCACTGCAGTAACATTTTCTTTTCGTTCAACGATTTCAACAACCGGTTTAGTTGATTTCCTTGTGTTGTTGTTGGTTGTTGTTTCCACGATTGTAGTTTGCTTTACCACGTTAACGGTTGGAGCCACCGGCAAAGTCTCAACGGTCTGCTTGCTGGTAATTGTTGTTTCTGAAGTATGTTCAGATGGATGTTTGCCCTTTTTCGGTTTTCTTGCTTTTGGCTCGGGCTTCTGGGTCTCCTCGACCAAGCTGACCTTTGGTGCGTGCGCAGTTTCCACAACAACGGTTCTCTCCACATGACTGTGGGCGGCGCCATTCGTTTCTGGAGATTTGTGTTTTTTGCCTGTTTTGGAATCTTTTCTGCTGCTCACCTTAATGGGCAATGGCTCTGGCTGTGGTTGTTCATGTCGGTGTCGTTTGGTCTTGGGAATCTTTGCCTCCGAAATATCATCGGTTTTTTCTGTCCACCTGCCGTGCTGGCTTTTAATTGTCGTGGTGCTTGTCGTTGTATGCTTCGTAGCCGTTGATGTAGCATATTCAGCATTGCGAGCTTGCGGTATAGGAACCGCAACACGTACTGGAATCTGTTGCTGTTGACTGGATGGCTGGAAAACTGGATGTGCTCTGTGCTGTTGGCCAAAGAGCACTTCGGCATAGGTGCTGCCAGTACTTGTATCTTGCTGTTGATGGACAATCTGATTTGGTTGTTGCACTTGAGGACGGACTATGACAGTCTCAGTGGCTCCGACAATATCCTTACTCTTTTGTGCTATCACAGTTGGCTGTATCGGTTGCGCGATAATTGTTTCCTCCACAAATCTTGTTGTAGTTACGTTCTGTTGTTGTGGTTGTTGTTGTTGTTGCAGTTGTTGTTGTGGTTGTTGAGGTACCTCAGCGGGTATGGTCTCAATGGCATCGACATCAAACTGGCCAAAGGTTATATCTGGTCGTGGCTCATTCATTTCAAACTCCTGCGGTTCCACAGGTCGCAACATATGCACATGCTCCTCAATGAATACCTGCTGTGGCGGCGCCTGCTCCTCCGTCTTAATATGTTGCGTGACGGTTGTTGGCTGTATCTGCTGTGTGCTCGTGGTAAGTGGTTCCGCACTCTGTTGCACCATAGATGCGAGTGTTGTTACCACACGATCGAGTACGCTATTACCTGTTGTTGATGTGGCTGGCAGATTCACGTCCGCGCGGTACGGCTCGAGCAGATACGGTTGATCAACAACATCCGGCTGATAGACAGGCACGTCTGGGCTTAGTTCCGTTTGCGGCTGCGGTTGATTGAATTCCTGTGTGTACTCCTGCGGCTGCTGGGCATAATAAATCTGTGATGACTCCGTCGTATAAACCGTGGGATAGGTCTCCGCTTGCCCAACTGGCTGATAATAGCCCGTCAGCAGCTGATACTGTGGCGTCGTGGGTGGCACAGTCACAGGCTGGTATTGTATGGGATACTGCATTTGCATGATTTGATCATAGTAATTCTGCGGCATCGGCTGCTGCTGCTGCTGCTGTGGCTCTCCACTTGGATCAGCAACATAGCCCCACTGGCCGCTGTCGGCGACATTCTCATACATGGTCTGGTATAGCTGTGGATCTGGCTGCAAATAGGTGGCAGTAATCTCCTCTGCGCTCATTGGCACCTCATAGTTAGGCAGCTGGGGCTGCTTCTGCTCCAGTTGCTGTTGCTGCTGCTGTTGAGCATAGTCCAGCTCAGTGCTGGGTTCGCTGATAAACTGCTGTTGATGCTGCACTGGCTCGTTATGTGGCACATAAATGTTGGCCGCTGCGGCACTGGCATCTACCACATCCTGTATGGTTAGATCTACATGCGTCTGCGATGCCTGCCTCGCCAGCTCTTCGGCCTGCAAGCGTTCCAATTCCAAGCCACGCAACACCTCCGCATAGGAAGTGGAGCCTGGCACCCACATGGGGCTACGTGAACGCGCGCGATCCTCGTGGGGTAGATAAAGTTGGTGTTGTTGCTGTTGGTGATGTTGTTGCTGTTGGTGTTGTTGTTGTTGTTGTTGTTGTTCGGGCTGACTGTTATCCACTTGTACTATGGTCTGTGGTTCGCGTCTGCGTCTAGGCGAACGTCCGCGACGTTCTGGACGCGGCGGCTGCAATTTCTTACCCGTACTTAAACGCTGCTGCTGATTACGCTCCATTTCGATGAACTGACTGTTGGGGTTGCTAGGAACTTGTTGGTCTTGAGTTGTGATCGTTTCAACTTGAGTGTTGCTGACAACCGGCGTCAGTGATGTCTCATCATATTCTGAGGTGGCATTATTGCTGCTGGGTGGTGTAATACCCTGTTTGCGCCGATAGAGCACAGTGGTTAAGGGCTCTGATCCTTCATCGGTGACTTCTTCTTCGTGCGTACGTACGGTTGTTGTCAGTGTGGTAGTTGTTGTCGAAGTTGTGATTATTTTCTGCTGGTCTGTGTTCGTTTCTGTTGGTTGTTGTTGTTGTTGCCTTGTTGTTGTCGTTGTTGTCGTGGTCGTGGTCGAGTCGGGATATTCTTGAATTTCTTGTCTTGATATTGTCGCCGTTTCATTACCGCTTACCGGACTCGCATGTCCTGATAACACTTCAGCATAGGTTAGACCTACTGCCGTTGGCTTCATAAGCAACGAGACAGTCGATGAAGTGGTTACCACTGAATGTGGATCCAGAGCATAGGATTGGGCGGCGGTTGCGTCGTAGGTTTGCTGCATGCCATCGATTGATTGTCGCATTGCCTATGCGTTCAGTAACGGGCGATTGAGAGAGATACAGTGTGTGTTGGAGAGAGAAAGAGATTGGGGGAAGATTTGCCAAAAAACGGTTAGCTTTCATTTGTTTGAAAGATCATGGGCCTAACAGCTACCTATAGAACGTCTTAATACTGTGCTTCACCTAGTAAAATAATACTCATTTTGGATTTCATTTTAAAAATAATAATAATTTAATATTTAATCTTTCTTTTCTTTTTGTTCTCTTTAGCATGGGTCATGTATTATATTTGTATGTATATATATATAGTATAATAGTTACGGCTCTGTTACGGCTTGTTTAGCTGCTGCCTCTGCCACATTGGGAGACTGTTGCAGTGGCAGCCGCGAACACGAGACGCCGCGGTGGCTGCTTAGCTTTTGCTTTGGTTTTCAATTTCAATTCTTTGGCGAACTAGTCCTAGTTTATAATGGTGTATATATGTATGTATACATCGGTAAATATATTTTTAACTTAAAAGTATTCTTTGCCATAGCTGCGGCATCTAAATCTCTAGCTTAGCATCGTCCGGCGTGCCGCGATGTATTAACAATTTAATGCGCTCATTACGTGCGGTTATTTTCGAATGCAAATTTTTGACACGTTCACGACATGCCTAGAGATCGATATATATATGTATATATTTTTTGTGATATTGTTTATGCGTATGGTGCATTTTGAGAGAGAGAGAGAGAGAAATGTTTGGCGAAGAAGAGATACAAAAAAGTCAGCATATAATCATAGTTTTGATAATATTTGTAGGCAGCGAGCATAAATACGCCATTAGACAAAGCAACCATATACCAGGTATATATATATTGTATATATTTTTTTTATGTATTTGTAGAAAAGTACGCAATACCCATGTATGTGTGTGTTCGTGATAATGTATGTGTGTGAGTGAGTTACATTGAGGATATAGCGGCAGCATCGAGAGGATTTCGTTGTTGTGTGTTAGTCACATGTTTAGTTTAGCAAGTAGCACAAGAGGCAGGCGAGCAAAGCCCAAGAACCCGTTTAAAAATATAAGCATGTTTTTTTTTTAATTATTAGTAAGAACAATTAATTTAAATGTTTAGTTATGTAGTGTTTTTGAAATTTAAATTGTGTTTTTTTTTTCAGCGCAACGACACCAGATTTTTCAATATATTCAATTCAAATGTACGAAGAGAAAAGATAAAAAGAAATACAATTGTCAAAAATAAAATATATAATTCAAATTAAAACCGTAACCATACTTTGTAACTAAAACATTTCTGAGAGCGCTATTACGGTAGAGAGTAAGATAAAAATAGAGATTTAAATAGAGAGCTGTGAATTTGAGCGGCTTAATGTGAAAATGTCTGCACGGCCATATAGCTAACTAATCAAGAAAATAATAATTATAAAACAAATCATAAATGATAATGTCTAAGCATAAAGCATGTGTTTGTTGTTTTTATTTTTTTGTGCCACAAAATGTAGTATGAATTGATTTAATGTGATTTGATTTGAGATGTTATGACTGTAATATTTTTTATGTGCCGCGTTATTTAAAAATATTATCAACTGTACTTGTGAAAGGTGAATGACAATAGGTTTATATAGCAAGAGTTGCCCCAAAATTTAGCTACTATCATAAATGAAAACCCCAAAATATTTTAACTTGATAATTTGCCACTTACCGCCAACACTGCAATTCGCAATGTAAACTTAAAACGAATTTTGTTTAAATCTAAGAATAACTATACAATATAGGCTTTCTATTTCTTTACATTACATCTTTTTTAGATATTTGCTGGCATTGCTTAAAATAGCTGATTGAATAATGGGCTGGAGAAAATATGTTCAAAACTTCGTTTTTCAATATTTTAGCTTTTGTTTTGTGTTGGGCTACCCCTGGCAACAAGAACTTATTTGTATTCTCTTGCATATATAATATATATATTTTTAGTTCAGCACGTGACAATGAATCGAAATTTGAATTGGAATTTTTTTGGTTTTACAGACACAACAAATGTTTCGGTTTTTGACATGGCAGACAAAACAATAATGGGCATCAAAAGTATATATTATGCATGATATGGTATGAAAGCATGGCATATATATATATAGTATATGAAATGTACTACAAACAACAAGGCGGTCGTGTGTTTCGATGAGGAATGAGCTGCACGGTAGGTATGACATGATTTTCGCAAATTATAAGAACACAAGAAAGAGAGAGCACAAAGATGAAAAGCGTGTGTGTATGTGCGTATGTGTGTGTGTGCTTGTGTGAAATTAATGGCATAAATCGAATTCGAAAATAATAAAAACGTAAGAAAATTTTGGTTTTTGAGCAAAAATTTAACAAAAAAGAAAATTATATGCCGCATAGAAATAAAAACAGAAAATATAAACTATACTAGAAATTTAAAATGCGCACTTGAAAAACATAAGAAAATGCAAATAATTGAAAATAAAAATAAAAAAAAGACTGAAAATAAATTAATCTAGAATTACGCAGCCACCGTGCAACTTTGCTTTTATTTTGACCTACCCGCACAATTTGTTTAGCGTTCTTTTAAAGTAAATAGTATTATTTATAATTTTATTTAAAATATTCAATTTGAATTCAATGTGGTCTATGGTTACTTGAGGGTTAATAACTTTTGGGCCAACAAACTTGGTTGTTCTGTCAACTGTTGCATAGCATAAAAGAAATATCGTTCAATATAAGTACTTAGCATGAAAATGATGAAGGGATACTAACTCGAAAAATAGGATCATAATCGTACTCAGCTTAGCTTAACAGTTGATGTTATTTACGATCTACTAGAGAAATATATATATGTAATAGTTTAGAATTGTAAAGATCCTAACTGAAAAACTTCCTGATCAACTTTTGCTTTTGCTAGCACTTATTAACTGCTCTAACTGGATGTTCTCTACGTAAGAATCAGATTTAGATATTGGACAGTACGTACCTGTTGCTCGGCTAATGCGCGCTCACGATCGTGTGGCAAGTACGTGGGCGCCATCACCTGACGCAGCTGCTGCTCTTCCTGTATGATACGCTGGCGTAGCGTTTGCATTTGCTGCTGATAGACATCGATTTGGGCTAGCGTCTGCTCGAGACTCTGGGACTTGGCTTTGACCAGTTCGCCCAGACCATCGAGAACGCGCACCAAATCATCAACATTCTCGCTAAGGCGTGGATCACCGCCCATGCCATTGCGGAAATGTACCTAAAAGAGGTGGTGTTGGCATGGAAATGCATTCCCTGTTAGCTATGCTAGTGGTTCACTTACCTCCAGTTTTTCAATAGACAATCTCAGTTTAGTTTTTTGCACATTAATATCGGCCAGAGTCTTTTCACAGTAGCCCAATTGATCGCGCAGCGGCTTCTTTTGCTGCGGCGAGGAGTCCAAAGTTTGTTTAGTCTTCTCATGCCAGACGCGTATATCCTTGATCTTGCGTTCGCACTGATCCCACTCCTCGCAGGCCTCCTGCAGCAGCGAGTTCTACAATTTGTTTTAGAATTTAAGCAAAAATTGCGTTTTATTTAAATAACGATTAATTATTTGATTGGTTTGCGGGTTTACCCTCTCCAGCAGCACTGCTTCCACGGCTATCTTCGCATCCTCGGCCTGCTGCAGTTTATCCTTGAGATCGCCCACGGTCGTCACCTGACCAATGTGCTCCAGTTCCTTGTCCATTTCGCTCAAATGCTTCACAATCGGTTTAATACTCTTGACAGCCGCCACATAGTCGCTCAGCTTGTTTCTCGCCTCGGGCAACGTGCGCAGCTCAATCGTTTGATCGATGAACGAGCGCTTATCGGCCACCCAGGACATGACAATCTGATACAGATTCATGAAGCGTGTCCAGGCATCCAGGCTGTCGCCAACCGCCTGTTTCTTCTCGTCGAGCCAGCCGCGCACTTGGGCCAGTTGGGCGGCCAGCTGATCAATGGTCGATTGCACCAGCGTCTTCTCCTCGCTGTTGCGACAGTTCTCAATGATCAGCTGACCGTTGGTCTTGACCAGCGTGAATCGCTCATAGATGGCGCCAATTTCGTGATTGATGCGCTGCAGCAGCTCCTTCATTTGTGTCGGCTCCAGCGTTCGTTCCTGCACCTGCACCTCGGCCTGAAGCAGCCAGCGCTGAATCTCATCGACGCCGGCCACATATTCGGTGCGTACGGTCTTGGCGCGCTTGAAATCCTTCTCTTTGGTCTCCATTTCCACCTGCACGCGTTCCGCTAATAGCTCAAGTGCGGTAAACTCCTGGGCAATATCGCTGGGCACCAGATTCTGTTTGGTCTGATAGAGCGCTTGAGTTTGCGCAATCAAAGCGCGACTCTCCTCGCCGGCCTGCTGCACCTGGCTGTTGAGTGTGATGAGGGCTTGTTCCGTTTGGGCAATGTGCTCGTCGTAGACGTGTACGGATTGCAGTTGGTCGTGTAGTCCGTTCAATTTGTCCTGCAGCTGTGAGATGCGGCGGAACACTTGTTCGATCTCCTCGAGATCCTTGCTAACCTGTTGATCCTTATCGCGTAATGTATCGTTCAATCTGCAAAGGATTTTTGTAAAAAAGAAGAACAAAAAATGTTGCCCGGGGCGTATTAGTGAATGACGTATCTATAAAGAAGCTGCCTATAATATAGATATAATATGTAAACAGTTTGTGTGCGTGTGTGTGTTATGAAAACCACGCGGTTCGTCTTTTGCTCTAGAATAGAACTTGGCTACGCGTGCTGCACACAATATATATTATGAATATATATCTTCTATATATATATATGGGCACATATAATATAGAAAAAGTTTATTTTTCAAACAAGCAGCAAATGGGCTGAAGTTTTTCAATATTTTATATATATCTATCTGGTGTGTGTTTATATATCCACTGGGCGATGGCCTCGAGGCGCTGCGAAGATTTCCGTGAAAATTAATGCTGCCGCTTGGCTACAAGAGAGTTTTCTAAATGAACAGCAATACCGAAAATTTTTTGCTACTAGGCACGACCATTACGAATCCGAAAACCAATTTCGATTTCGAATTTTCGACAATAATTCGACAATGCCTTGGTCTGCTTTTACGAGCACCTCACGTTCGGCTGCTCGCATTGTCGAAAAGTTTTTTAAAAATTCGTTTGTGTCTCTTAAATTCATTATTATTATTGCTATTAGTATTATTTATGTTGTACACGCTGGCCTGCTTGATGGCTGCGTTTATTTTTATGCTCCGATTTATATTTAAACATGTATTTATGTTTTATTTATTCGCCATCCAAGCGAAACTTGGTCAAAGCAGACGAACTGCAGCTGACGTCATCCGACATGCTGCATTCAAAAATGAGTCAGTTAGAGCAATCTCTATTCGCCTTTGTGTCGTTTCTGGTTAATTCCAGGCCGGATATTTAGATGGCTCATACGCCATGTGGGCGCTAAAATGATGCCAACAAGTGTTTTTCTTTTCAGCCAAAAGTACTTGAAGGCAACAATTAAAAATGGGAGAAGAGCAAAGTCGTGAGTGCACAAACTTTATGGTTGGGCTTTGAAGGACGCCGTCGCCTGCTGCCCTTAAAAAAAAAAGCAGCGCAACAACAAAAAGAACAACAATCGAAACGGAAGAGCAACGCGCCTTGGGGAGGCCAAGTCAATACATTTGGCTAGCAGCCAATTCAGGCTGAAACACATTTTCGAAAAAGTTTTTAGCAAATTAATTGTAGAAGATGAGCAAACGAAAACAAGAAAAAAAAATGGGCAAGGCACAAGTACTCAACTGGGAGATACCCAGTACAAAGGACACAAAATCTTAAATAAACCTGACCTGCCATATTTGAGAACCTACCGAATGATATTTAGCTAGTTCTTAAGAGATAAACCCGCTCTTCTGACAAAGCATGTAAAGAAAACGATTTTTAAGGTTATTCATAGATATACATAAAAAAAAACAAAATTGTTCGCACATTTTTTTAAATTTTTGAGACATTTCATTATGACTAAAAAATTTCAGCAAGTTTAGCCAAAACAAAACCTCAAAAAAACTTAAGCAAATAAATTTATTGTTGTTTGTTTTTGTTTTTTCTTTCCTGTTGCTATTTCGAGAGTCTGTTGCCATTTTACTATTGTACAAATTTACGTATTAAATTTAGTGCATATCTTAATTTTAAATGGCAAACTATGCGAGAAATGCGAGCGCCAGAAAAGTGAAAAGCGAAAGCAACCGACGCGTGTTTATAAATAAGAATATACATATAGCCAAAAATAAAAGCAATAGCAACAAGCTGTGCCCGTAGTTTGATCAATTATCGTAATTAATGTTTGTCGATAAGAATTTTGAGTGGTTTTCTTGCATTTTGTTAGCTATTTTTGATATAATGGCGACGTCATCGTTTAAAATCAGAGACACGCGCGCCGCAAGTCAATCACTCAATACAAAACAACAGCAACAACAACAACAACAAGCACACCTGACGACCTCGCTCAAGACCGGACTCGAGGCCCGGACCCAGCCCGTACGTAGCCGGCCTGAGATTGAGGCTGTTTTTTGCATACGCTACGCGAATTTTTAGCCGGCCCCGATGACTTAATCATGCCACACGAAGTGCCAACGTTAAGTGTCTTTAGTAAACATTCACCTTTTGCTTTTGACGACGTCTTTTTGGAGAGTGCGTGTTAGCAATTAGCATTCGCTTCTTTCTCTTTCTCTTTCTCTAGCTTCTAGTTTGTGCTGCTGTCTTTTGATTATTCTGTTTTTTTTGTGGCCAGTTGTTAGCGACAACAGTCGCACCTCCTGACTGGGGAGGCAGACGTGTGCTGAACAATTGTTGACTGCTTATTGTAGTTCGTTTCTTTATTTTGCTTGAAACTTGAATTTCTTGCGAAATTCAGCAGCGACAAACTCTTCTTAATTGCGTATACGCCTGGTAATCCACAAAGCGGCGTTTTTAAGTGCAGCGCATGAAAGAATATAGAAAATACAATTACGTATAGTATTTAATTCTCTTTTGTTTTCATCAAAAATGTGGCTTAACGGTGCTTTAAACAGCTGCACAGTTACTTGAGTTAAATACTTTACTGGTTTCTTTGGATATCCGCTTCTTTGTGTGTTTGCTGCTTCTATTTCTACTGCTTTTTAATTAAAATGTGTTTTATGGGTTTTAAAAATATGCGTCTATATATATATTATATATTATGCTCGGGCGGTCGCTTCTTCGTATTTAGTTTCCAGCCATCCAGTTTAAAAAACACGTCCGCTTGCAACTAACTCTAAATAAAAACTAAATTCTTCTCAGCGCAGAAAATTGCCAAAAAGTTTCAACGCCGCCGTCTCTCAGTCGACGTCGCTCGTGCGAACGATCGGCATTAACAGCGGAACGCGAGACGGAAATAAAAGAACGAAAACTGCTACCGCAATTCACCACAGTGAGACATACACACACGCACACATACATGTGAGAGCGTGAAATGGAAAGGAGAGAAACACAATTAAAAAATATATATTTCGAATAATTTTGCATATGCGCTTGGCATTGAAAATGCCGCAATTGCCTTACTCATTAAGCAGCCCGAAATTCGACGCTGACTTCAGCTGGCAAATATGCCGAACAGCCATAATATTAAAAACCCCCCAAATCAAAATAAAATGAGAAATTGCAGTCACTAAGCGACAAGAAAGTCATGCATGAATGTTGAGCACCAAATGATAGTGCAAAAACAAATCACTTTTTGCCGGTTTAGATAAGAGGGCGGCATAAAAAAACGCCGGCCAACAATGTGGTGAGCTGAGAGCTACGTGCGTACCCTCTAAAACGAAATGGCATTGGAACCGCAGGCGGCATGTTATTTAACAGCGCACTGTTAACAGTGCGAGAGCCGGCCAAGGCAAAAAAAGAAACATTTTATAATTACGCGATTACCTCATTTGGGCAACTTTTTTGCCTAGTTGTTGCTGTTGTATTATTATTGTTGTCAGCGCTGTTTGATTGTTTTCTTTTCATTTTTTGTTTTTAGTTTTTGTTTTGTGCAAAATGACAAATTGTCAATGCAGATGCATAGCTAGCTTATTCTTTTTATTGTGTGTATATATTCCGAGTTGTATTTTGATGTTACTATTTTTTTATACACAATAAATCATTAGGAAACTTTTTTGTTGTTGAAAATTTATGTGTTTTGACTTCAGCAATGTTGAGAGCTAGTCATGCATTTTTCGGATATATCTAAATTTTGCTTTTTTTATTTACTATATTAGGAGTTTCGTATTTTTGATTTAAATTTAACTTATCTTTACTCTACAAATATTTTGTAATATCTTTAAAATGGTATGCCAAAAGTTATATTTTAACATTTATTTAAGTTGAATCATTTTTGAATTTTAAAAGAAGCTTAAAAGACGTAGAAATTAAATATCAGTCAATGTTTAAATTTCAAATGCTTACGAGTTTAATTACGTTTTGAGGCACAGTTTTGTGTTATTAGTATCATTATTTCACCATTTTACAGTCGAAATTGCGAATTAAATATAATTTTATCTAGACTCTCGCATTTGTATAATAGCCTCAAGGTACACGAAAATACTTTTTAAATGCAAAAAGGATTACGCAATTTAAAAGTAATTCCTGTTTTTTGTTTTGAGTAAGTACCAAAAGTTGATTAGATTTTTGCATGTTCGCCAGCCAAAAGTAAATCTCAAGTATAAATGCAACGGAATTTGCGCAGTTAAGGAATACACATATGTTCACATTGTATAGATATATATATATATAGTATATATAGTTGGGTGTATAATTGTCGATGAGCAAAGTTTCGGGTATTAGATCATTTTTGGTTCGATGATAGCATTGTCAATTTATTTGAGGCAGTCAAATGACGAAAGTGCGATATTATTTAAATGTAAACTGAAAAACAGATTTTGCACGCTGGACTTAAGAGAGTTTCTTCAACAGAACAATTGTTTACAATACGAAAAAAGTTAATGTGATTCATGACCTCATCAAAGTGAGAAACACTTGTGTTTTATTAACTCAAGAAATATAAGCTTAAAACTCTTTGAAAGAACAAACATTCATTGAGCAACATAAAAAAGTAATATTTTCCCTGATTAAGGGTTCCATAATAACAAACGAGTTTGATAGACTAACAGCTGTTTTACGTAAAGTCATAAAATTTAACTATTTAACTTAATGTTAATGTACACGTTAATTAAAGCGCGTTACAGCTTTCAATAAAAACTAATTTTACCCACAAGTGACGCAATCTTCTGATATTAAAAAAATATATATCTTGATAATTCCAAAAACGACGAATAACAATAACAATATATTTCGTAAACAGAAATATTTGGTTTCCCCCAATAACTGACCCAATCAGATCAATGTATTCGATCTAAAAACGTCACACAATATTATCGCTGGGCTTTCGGAAACTTGGCTAAAGACATGACGAAAAATAAGCAGAAATTAACAGCTGCTGCTCTCGTTTTTCATAAACAAGGCAGACCGTGGCTGTCAGACAAATAGCCGGATGAAACAAATGTGTATAAAAATAAAATAAAATGAAAATACATATAAACACACACATGTCTTGGGTGAAAATTTGTGTCAGTGCTGCATTAAGAAAGGCCGCGGCATGTTTTCGTTTTAGTTTTTTTTTTTTTATTATTTATCATTCTCTTCTTGTGAAGCAAAATGTTTACGTGATCACCGACCACACACACAAATGTTAATGCGAGTCGTGGTGAAATTCGCGTAAAATGCGCAATGACACGCTGTTAATACGCTGTTAAAACCGAATGTTGCTGCCAAGGCAAACAATTGTTGCCGTCAACATGTTGCTAATGCAAATGGGGAAGCTAAATTCGCCATGCATACGTACGTTTGTGTGTGTGTGTGTGTGTTGCAGAGGCATAAAAATAGGCAATAACAATTGACAAATTGGCAACGCTTACTTGTTGACGATTTGTTTTTTGTGACAAGCGCCATTCAAAAAAAAAACTTCCGCAAAAAAGAAGCAAGTCTTTGTTAGCGCGTTATCAGCAAAGTATATATACGTATTTTCAATATATATAGGACGCGCTGACATTTCTAGCATTTTGTCATTATCGTAAGTGTCTTAACAGGCAAGACCAATTGATAACGCTGGCTACGTTTTGGCACAGTTAGCTCTTATCAGTGGGCATGCCCGGTCTGTTGATATGGCCCAATTTCTTCTGTTTTATTTTCTTTGTTAGATTGGTCATCATTCTTTTGTCCAGCACTGTAGGGCAATGGGCATACATTTTAAATTTAAAGAAGTAAGCATTCTCAGAATTCAACTTAATGTTGCGTACTTAGCTATAGAAAACTTGGCTTTTGTAAACCTCAAGTCGAGACACAAGCCGAGCGTAACCGTTGGAATGACGTCAAGCGTGTGGAGAAAGTGTTGGCATATTATTTTGAGGGCTAAGCTGCTCAGCGAGCCGAACAAAACGCTCACTGATGTCACAAACACAAATTCAGCACATTATATAAGCCAAGAATGTCTTTGAACAATATTGCAGCTCTTAAAAACATTTGCTCTTATCATTTTTCTAGAAACTGGAACCCGTTTAAATGCTGTGAAATCGTATATATTTATATATATACGATGAAAACTAGTTAATTTAGCTACACAAATTAGCATTAAACGCAAATCAATTATAGAGCGTAAATTTATGCGGCTAATGTAGCGAATTCGATTTCCGGCGTTAACATTTCGATAAATTGACCAAACGTCACGCACAGTTTAACACATTGTCTTTATAGTCTGGCATTTGTTTGATTTTCTCGATAGGGATAGTATATATTACATATAGAAAATTGGTAACGTTAAAAAATAAAATTTTCATTAAATTCAATTTAGAGTAGAAATCATGACCAAAAATGGTTCAGTTTTAACCAAGTTTGGATCCGAGACTTTTACATGTCAAAATTTTTGATAGCTTGGCTCGTTTTTCTTTCCCAAAATTTGACACCCTCAGAAGCGGTTTTAATGTTGTTTTTCACAAATTTAATAATGAAGAGAAATCATGACCAAAAGCCATAAAACATGAAAATCGGTTAAATTTTTGGCAAAATTAAGGTAGTTTGAACTGTGCCACGCCTTCACTGGCTTAGAACATATTATCTGGCAGGAATGTACATGAGTACATATGTATATTAAAATTTAACCAGAGTCTTTATACATATAAATAGTATTATTTTTAATTTTTTTTTTGATACTCACTTTGATTGCTGTTCAACTAACTTATCCACTTTGGCCTGTATGGCCTCCGCCGAGGGTTTGTGTACTTCCCCAAGGAATGTGAGGATGGATTTTGAGAGCGCCTCGATTTCTTTATGTGATGATTTAAGTTCATTTGATTCTTCACGCAATTCCTGTATTCAAATAACAATAAATTCTAATTAGTTAAATTTCAACATTAATGGCAGCAAACAAAAAAAACAGTCAAAGCTGTTTTTCTTTTCAACGCAAGCCAAACAAATCAACTTTACGTTTTAATTCGATTCCAGTTTTTTTGGGGCCGCTCAAAATAAACGAAGGTCAACACCATAAAAAAATAAACGCTGACTTGACTTTAAAACAAAAATTCGTATGAAGTTAATAGGTAGGAAAAAAATAAAAATAAAATAGGCAACATAAAATATTTGCGGTAAGCACAGCAAGAAATAAAATTTCAATAAAATAAAAAGACATTCGCTTAAACAGAAAAAAAAGAATCAAAAATTAAATATTTTCGCCGCTTTTTTGTTTTTTTTTTTTTCAATGCGGTCTAGCGAACTATATAAATGTGGAATTGTTTGCCTGGTCAACATTTTTGTGAGTTTGCTGTAAAATCTATATTTGTATGTATGTATGTATATAGAGAGAGCTGTATATGGTGCTTGTATGACAACATCGTGTATGGACTATAGTAAATGGTGTGTAAAGGCCTATATAGACTTATAATTGATTTGGAGTTGAAAGCTCATTTAAAATACTTCTGAGTACTACTCAGATTTGGTATTCAAGTACTTATATTATATTAAAACTCGATTTTTAAATATTTAAGCATTGCTACTTATGCATAATACTTTACTAATCCTTTAATTTGTTAAGATTTAGCTAATATAAATATAAATATAAATATAGCTTGAGCTAATATTAGCTGTACAAATTTTAAGTTTTTTCTCTTAACGGAATCAAGAATTATCGCTAACTATGAAGTCATGCAATAAAAAACAACAATAAAAACAACAAATAAGTCATATTGTTGATAAGAAGAAGATGCCTCTAAATTACACATTTTTCAGTTGTGTGGAGAACGAGTCTCAAGCTGCGATTAACCTCCGGCACATAATTAGTAAAAAGCCTAGAAACTAAAGTCAAAAAGAAACTGAAAGTTAAATTCTTGTTGACTTTTGTTTTTAGTTTTTCTACAGTCAATCAATGCGGCAATACATCATTAACATTTTGGACAGCTGTTAAGGCTACCGGAAGAGAGGGAGAGCCGAAAAGCCAAAGCCCCCACTCAGTAAGAGAGCGTTTGCTCTCCGTCAACTTGGTGTGACCATGAACTTGATGGCGGCATTGTGCTGTTTATATATATAAATGTCTATATGTGCATATAAGGTCCGACGTTAGCTAAATATTTGTAGCACGGTTAAGCCGTTATGGGGGAACAAAATGAGTGAATGAAAATTTGTATATAGTAAAATACACACATACGTATATATATATAACGTATTAAAACCGTAATAAATCAATTAAACGCAGCCCATGAGCTCATGTATCTAAATAGACACTGCACATATTTACAATTTACAAGCGAATGTTTACAGTGAAATGTTAAGTTAGCTCACCTGAATGGCATTCTTTGTTTCTTCCAAATGACGTCGCGACCTTACAGTTGGGTCGACATTGCGGAACTTATCTTCCAAGCGACCTAATGCCTTTTCCCAGCCGTGCAAGCTATTCTCAAAGGTGTCCCAATGCTCGGCCAACTGTTGAAGATTATCGCGTCGCTGCTCCAATCCACGCACCAGATCCTGCCACTCGCGATTTAGTCCGGCGTTATTCTGTTCGATCAGTTGGCGATTGCGTGCGTCCGCTTGGCGTATGAGCGATTGCGCCTGCTGATTGACTAGCGACAGGTCACTGTTTTGGCTCTGCAACAACAACAGCAACAACAACAATAACAACAATAACAATAACAATAATAATTTCAATAATAACAATAACAAATTATTCATAAACTATAGATTTGCAATTTTGACTGTCAACAGAAGAAACTTTGCAGATTTCACTATAAAATTATGTGGGTATATAGATAAAATTATATGGGTATATAGATAATGTATATATATACAATGTACTGTCTATGTTTTGTTTATTGACAAAAGTATTTTAAAGCTATTAATGTAAGGCCGACTGTGTTTTTAAGATAACTGTTTTTTGTGAAAGTATTGTTCAACTTTGACATATGCGAGTGGCATGTGGCAAGAACTTATGTGGCACCAACGGCTGCGTTGACTTTGGGCTTTCGAGTATCTGTTTGTTTCTCACCTCGACAGACACACACAGTAACACACGCGTTTGTATCTTTTATAGCACTTGCTAATTGTAGCACTTAAAAGTATCTTTTTATTTTTTTTGCTTTGTATATAGAAATATATGTACACTTGTTTTTCTTGAATAGATTTCCGGCTTTTCTATTTCTTTTCAGTTGATGACGTTAGCTTTTTAATTCGTTTGCTGTCTGCTGCTCTGCTTCTTCTCTCTTTCAATTTGCGCTTTTAAAGCACATGGCATTTTTATTAGAACGGCGCCGAACGAAACAAATAATTCAAATTTAACAAAGCTGCGCACAAAAACAAAAATAACACTATATATATATATATTATTTTTTTTGTTGTTGCTTCTTCCTTTTTTGCTTTGCTTTGCTTTTGCTTTTGATTTGTTGTTGTTTGTTCACTCTATAGACCGCATAATATAGAATACAGAGAACCGCACAGATAAACGTCTCAACTAGAAGTGAATTTCAGAAAACAACACGGCATTTGCCCAAGCACGAGTTAAACTCAACCGAGAGCCCGATTGTGCGATGGCAGAGCGAAAGTTTGCCTAAGAGCGCCATCAAGAGCTAATGCCAGAGAGCTGTTAAACCAATCGCAAATAAAAAATTGTTGAAAGAACACGTTTTTGTGTGCACGTCGTAGCAACGAAAGGGGGTGTCGGGTGTATTCGGTGGCCCTAGGCGTGGGCAGTGTCATCGAATAATTCGCTCTTGACTGCGTCACACTGCTCACCAATACTTTGGCAGCACATCACGCATACGCCACCGACACAATCTCAATTGGCTTCACTGACAAGCCGGCATATGCCCTGCCAACAGCAACAACAAAACAGCTGTCCACTGAGAGCAGCTACCAAAATGTTGCCGCTCTTAAAGCTCGCTCAGCGCTTTGTCCAAAGAAAAGAAGTAACAAAAAACCAAAAAGCTGCTAAACATGTGTTTGTTGATGCTCCACAACGTGGTTGCAAAAAGGGCTGGGCAAAGAGCGAACTCAAATTACTCAATTGCTATTATTTATTATACAATGTATAAAAATCATTATTGGAGTACCTCAAACAAATGTGTTAAATTTTAAATGCACATTTTTTTATGTAGTTTTTAATTTAATTAAATTAAATGAAATGGCTTTAATATATAACGAAAATTTATTTTCATTTATTTACAAGCATGTAAAGAATTTATAATTTTTTTGGTTTTATTGTTTTGTTACACAATTTTTTTTTTTATTGATTGCGCATCCCTAGCAACAAACTGGTTTATTTGCGACTGTAGCTGCTGTCGATGATGTCATGAGCTGAACTCGGTGACAACAACAACACAAACAGCTGGCCTTAAGCATATGTATATGTATGTACTAAGCATAAAGCTATGTTTGACAGTCTAAATAGTCGTTGATAAGCTGAATAAGTGCAGGTTCAAAGATTAACTCATTAATAAGTTTTCAAGGTAAAATCCGGAGACAATATGAAAGTAAACAACCAATTTAAAGTGCGCTCAATTTTAAGACAGAGAGCGTGAAAAAGAGAGGGCACACGAAAGAGCGCTTTAGTTAAAGAGTAACAAATTTAGCTGCGAATTTAAGCACTGCTTTTGCCGGCCGGCCGGTAAATTGCATGTGACCAAAGATTGCACTCAGCGTGAAAGTCATCTCGACTGCAGATACATTCTCACATAATGTTGCAGATACATATTCTCGTTTTGCAGTTTTATGAAAAACGTGCGATGTGTCACACTTAAAACAGGTCTTCGATGATCATACACATGTAAATATGTACATGAAGGTTGAAAAATAATAAAATAAGGGAATTTCAAAGCCATCATAATTAATCGTTTTTGATGCTTAAGAGTCTTAAATGTTCTGACGCATTACAGTTATTGCAGCCGCAGCAATAAAAGGTCAAAGCAGCATGTACCCAACGTTGAATAAAGACGTTTATATATGACAATATTTTAAACTTTTGGAAATTTTGAAATTTTGCAAACAAAATTTGCAAATATATCAAAATCATGGACAAAAAGCTATCCCTAATGAAAATCTGTTGAGTTTTGGCAAAGTTATGGAGCTTTCAAATATTGGCCCATGAGCATATGGGGTTTTTCAGGGTTAGTTTTTTACATGAATTTGGACTAAAAATTCTGTTTTCAGATTTAAATGCAGAATTCATTTAGAGGTGAAATCATGGACAAAAAACTATCCCTTTTGAAAATCTGTTGAGTTTTGGCAAAGTTATTGCGCTTTGAAATATTGGCCCATGAGCAGATGGGGATTTTCGGGGTAAGTTTTTTACATGAAATTGGACTAAAAATTTGGTTTCCACATTTAAATGCAGAATTAATTTAGAGGTGAAATCATGGACAAAAAGCTATCCCTTATGAAAATCTTTTGAGTTTTGGCAAAGTTATGGAGCTTTGAAATATTGGCCCATGAGCATATGGGGATTTTCAGGGTAAGTTTTTAACTTGAATTTGGACTAAAAATTCTGTTTTCAGATTTAAATGCAGAATTCATTTAGAGGTGAAATCATGGACAAAAAGCTATCCCTTATGAAAATCTGTTGAGTTTTGGCAAAGTTATGGAGCTTTGAAATATTGGTCCATGAGCATATGGGGATTTTCGGGGTAAGTTTTTTACATGAACTTGGACTAAAAATTCGGTTTCCAGATTTAAGTGCAGAATAAAATAGGAGGCAAAATCATGGACAAAAAGCTATCCCTTATGAAAATCTGTTGAGATTTGGCAAAGTTATGGAGCTTTGAAATATTGGCCCATGAGCATATTTGAATTTCCGGGTAAGTTTTTACATGAACTTGGACTAAAAATTCGGTTTCCAGATTTAAATGCAGAATAAAATAGGAGGCAAAACCATGGACAAAAAGCTATCCCTTATGAAAATCCGTTGAGTTTTGGCAAAGTTATGGAGCTTTGAAATATTGGCCCATGAGCATATGGGGATTTTCGGGGTAAGTTTTTACATGAATTTGGACTAAAAATCCGTTTTCCAGATTTAAATGCAGAATAAAATAGGAGGCTATCCCTATGAAAATCTGTTGAGTTTTGGCAAAGTTATGGAGCTTTAAAATCATGGAAATATGAAGATCTAAAATTATTATATACATGTATATAGGAATTTAGAAAATGAATTTCATCCATTTATAGGAAATAATAGGGCTTTTATAAGAGAGAGAAAACTTTTAATGTATCTAATTGCCGCACATATTGAATCAATTATTATATTGGGTTAAAGAAGATTAAAATACTTTACGGCTATTTTATTAACTAACCTGTACATTGCCGATGGCATGCGACAGCTTTTGAATATTAAAGTGCAGGCCAGCCAAATTCTGGACGGGTTCATCGGTAAATTTGGTGCGCTCAATGGTGGCCTTGACGCGATCGATGGACTGTTGATATTCGCGCCAGCGTTCCGCCTCCTTCTCCAGTTCGCTTTGCTGGGTCTTGGCATTGGCCAAGGTGTTGGCCAACTTGGTTTGGAACTGTGTCAGCTCGGCTGACAGCTCGGCCTGTTCGTAGCTGTTCAACGAGGACCAAATCTTATCGGATGCCTCCTGGATTTGTTTGTGCACCAGGTTGCGGATGGGCGCCTCATTGCCAAAGAAGATCTTGTGCTCGTCCAGATCTTGCATGAGATGCTCGTAGTCAATGCCATGCTGGCTATTCTGCAGGCGCAGCTCAGCCTCGTGCACCCAATCGTTGAACTTGGCCACCAGCTGCATGTACTCCAGACGTGAGTCGCGATTATTCTTCAGATACTTTTCGCGCTCCTCCAGCTCGTGCGGCAGCGAGGCGACCAGTGAACGACCCTCGGAGAGCATTTCCAGCAGCGAACTGGGCATGCCCACATCCGTCTTGACGCTCTCGTTGATTTTGTTGAACTTTTGCAGTTGAGCATCAATTTCATTGCTGAGTGCGTGATGCTTCTGGAGCTCACGTTCCACGGACTCGGGATCGCGATCGAGCAGTGGACGAGACTTGGCAATGCCCTCGTTGTTGTGCAGCCAGTCGAGTATTTCGCTCAGATCGGCGGCCATCTTTTTGTGGGATTCGAGTTGCAGTTGATGCTTCTGGCGCTGCGATTCGACAGCCTTGCGAAGATTCTGCAATTGATTCTTCAAGGATTGCAGCTGCTCGGTGATGCTGTTTTTGTCCGCCGCATTGCCCTCGGAGGCAATCTTCTGGCCCTTATCGTTGGCCGAGGCCAGAAGACCTTCGCATTCCTGTATCTTGACAATGACATCGTCATACTTGTTGATCTTATCCTCTAGGCTATCTGGGGAGTTTTCAATATCAATGATGACATCGGTGTACTTCATAATGAAGGCAATGATCTCATTGATTAGCGCTATAAATTGCTCGCGTAGCAACAGCAACTGACGCAGATGCGCCAACTGATCCTCGATCAATTTGATCATATCATCCTGTTGCGTTAGAATGCTCTGCAATTCGGGCAGATCATCCATTTGCATGTCACCCATTTTGTGTTTGCTATCCTTAAGCTCCTTCAAAATGCCTTCATAGGCGCCCAGCAGATCCTGCACATCCTCAATCCTCGAACCAATGGGTCGATTCAGTTCGCGCAAGCGCTGCTGAATGCCGCCCAGGAATTGACTGCAATCGGCCAGCCTGTTTTTGGCATCCTTGTACTTCTTGATGTGATCGCCCAGCGTATTGACACGATCATCGATCGTCTGCTTGATGCGTCCATAACGATCCTTCATGTTCTTGATGTCATCGTTGAGCTTCAGCTTGTCCGCATTGCTCAGCGTCGGCAATATGCTCTTGCCCTGCTCCGAAACATCGTTGATCAGTCCGCCCATGTTGTCGGCATTCTGCAACAGCTTTTTGTAGTGCGCCAGCTGTTCCTCCAGCACTGGCAGGCTGGTGGTGCGCAGTTCACTTTCGGTAGCGGTCTCCATTTCGTTCAGCCAGTCGCCCATCTTTTTCATGGAATCCTCAAACGCCTTGCGGCCCTGCAGTAAGTCATCCAGAGACTTGCCACGCTTGCCGCTCTCATTCTTTAGCGTCTGATAATCGGCGGCAATTTCGTCGAGGATCTGCTGAAGTGCAGCCTTGTCCGCATCGCCGCAATCTTTCATAATGTTTGTCGCCTGGCGCTGTACATCGCTCAGGACGCTATCGTTGAATTGCTTGGCATCATCGTCGTACTTCTTATTTTCCTGGATTTTCTTCTCAATCTCAGCGGAGGTCAGTGGATGGTAGACCGGCAGCTTGCGCACCTCGGAGATTTTGGCCTTCAGCCATTGACGCGCCTTATCGAGATCATTTTCGAGCGCTTTACGAGCCTTGCTCGCCTCCAGTGCGCGATCCAGTTCAGCCTTAAGGACACCGGATAAATTGCGATTCTCGCTGTTCAGATTACGCAACGCCGACTCCAATTGGGCATATTCGGCCGACTCCAATTCAGGCTGCATATTGGCAATGCGCTTTTCCAGCACATCGGCCAGGGATTGCTTTGCCTCGGCATCCTTCATCAGGCTCTTGATCTTCTGCTGACGCGCCTCGGCGTCTTTGGGAGTGAAACCAAGTGCGGCCGGCGCTTGAAGCTCCTCAATTTGCTGCTTCACCCAATTCTGCAACTGATCGATTTCACCCTTGGCCCCGTCCACGCCCTTGTTGGTCACGTCCAGCAGCTGCGCCTTGCGATCGATGCGTTTGCCCAGATCGGCAAAGCGACGATCCAATGATTTCATTTGCTCCTCCACCTGCTGACCATCCAAATTGCTTATGACCTCCGCCACCTGAGCGGCCTTGCCCTTGAGCTCCTGTATCTTGGGATGACCCTGCAACTCGTACTCGTTCTTAATCTCATTGATGGCGGCCATTTTCTGGGCACAATTCAATCCCGAGCCACGATCCAGCACATCCATGCGCTTAATCAGCGTATCGAACCAGTTTTGCACATCCTGCATTCCCTGGCGATAGCCATCGATAACATTTTGGCCCGCCTGCTTTTTGGCAATGGCGTCCATGAGCTCCGATTCAAGCTTGTCAATGTTGTCATCCAGATCGGTGTCCTCATCGCCCACTGTCAAGAAAAACAAAAATATAAATATTTTTACATTATATTTTTAAATATCACACCATTAATATATTCTATATTAAGTTAAAAACATTTAATATTGGAAATGATTAAAACAAAATTATATATTTTTATCCTACATCATAAATTTCTAGAAACTTACATGAACCGGTCATTTCGAGCATCAGCTGTGAGCGTTTATCACCAATGGAATTCAATAGATCATTCATGGCAACCAGCTCCTGCTGTGCGGCCTCGGGACGCAGTTTGCTTGGCCGCATTGACCAGTCGTTGACAGAGCTCTGTTGTTTCTTAACCCAATCCTGCAACTCGGCGCGCTGCTTCTGCTGTTGCTCCAGTTCGCTAACGGATGCAGTCAAACCACCCAAGTGGGATTGCACCTGTGAATAGAAAAAACGGCGCAATCAATACAAAGAAGTTTTGGTAATAGAGGAATTTAGAGTTTTGTTTATATTAAAAGGAATTAGAGCCGAGCCGCCACCATTCGAATTGGAGATTCTGAAAGCGCTTACCTTAGCGACGAGTGCGTTCAGCTTGCTCACGTGTGCACTATTCAAGCGTACTATGCGACGATAGTTGCTAATACGCTCGTGAGCAATCGGATCCAAAAGCGCCTCGTTCACATCGCTGAGCTCAACGTCGAGATCGGAGTCATCTTCGGTTGAGCTCTGAGTATTTCGCGGCGGTTGCTTTTAATTGCAAAGTCAAGCATAGCATTGGCAGGCGGGCAGGCAGGTAAGGGCAAAGTGGGCGTGGTAGTGCGTTTTTTACAACAACAACAACAACAACAGTTACGGTGCAGCAAATCAACAAAAGTTAGAGCGGTGTTTGGTTCAATATTTGGTGTAGTTGGTTGTAGTTGGTAAAGTTGGAGTGATTGGGTTAGGAATAAAAGTAAATAAAATAAAATTACAAAAGTTGTTTTGGTTAGGAATTAACAAATTAAACGGGTTACCCAAAAAAAATACTTTGGAGATGTAAGAAAAATTGAGCGATTAGATGGATTGAAATTGTAAATTATGCAAAAATTAAAGCAAATTTTATTACTGCAAATTTCAGTATTCATAAATTCTTCTAATTTTCTTAAAAAAGTTAAAAGCTTAATCTTTAAGTTTGTAATTTGAAAACAGCTGGGAAGTTTAGATCAATTTAAAAGTTTTTTTCGGGCTTTAAAACCCCTTTTTTTTAATTGGTGACAGTAATTTGTAATAATGTTTTTTTAAATATACTGAATATATATATTAAAAGATTTTAAACGTTTTTCCAGCAAAAGATAAGTTTACTTTCACAAAAACTTGTATGTATTATTTTCAGTTTTCTAGATATAATGAATAAAGATTTATAAGAATCAAGAAACTTTCAATTAGTGCAATCTCATTAAACCTTTTACCAAATGGTCTTAAGCCCATTTCTTCTAAATACAATTTTTGCATCCATCATTTCGCCCATTTCTTCTTCAGTTAATATTTTTACTAGGGATACAAGACAACAACGAAATATATATAACATATAACCCACCTGATCCAGCAGATCTTCAAGCTTGGCGCGCACCATCAGCTCACGCTCGGGTATCGCATGCATGGCTGTCTCCAGGGGTGAGCTGGGTCGGCTAATCGATGCTGTGGCTGCTTCACAAGCCTGAACGGCAGCTGCCAGCCTCGATTTTTCATTGTTCAGTTTATTTTGCATATCCTGGGCGCACTTGAGCTGATTCTGTGCCAATTCCAAGCTGGTTGCCGGTGCATCCAGTTCAGTTTGTATGATCGGTTCATAGGCTTCCAGATTGCGCATGATGTTGTCCAGGGTATCCTCGTACTCCTGGAACTTGGCCAGCGATTCGAGCAGGCGATTCTTGATTTGAACGGATGTCTGCAACAACGAGTTGTAGCTCTCCTGTATGTTCTTCAGCTGCGACTCCACGGTTGGCCTTATGCCGGGTGTTGTCGGCTCGTAGCGTTTAATCTGAGCCTGGCCCTTGGCGTTCAAATCATCCAAGTTGGTCTGGTACTTTTGAATCTCGCCGAGCAGTGCCTCGTGCTGTTTAATTTGCTCTTGGGTCTGTTCGCGATTTGAAATGAAGAGCGAATTGTGTGCCATTAGCTGGAAGGAAATTTGCAGCAGCCATTTCTCCACATCCTGAAGACTTTGGTGGTATGCATTATAGTCGAGCATCTCCTGTTCCAGGTCCTTGATATAGCCGGCACAGTCGTTCTTCAGCTTATCGCAACGCGACTGCAAACGATTGACGGCATCCACCTCGGTGCCCAGATCGCGTGCCTCCGACATTAGCTGGTCCAGATCGTTGCCCTTCTGCTTAAGCTCATTGCCGAGCGTTTTGTAGCGTTCCAAGAGAGTTTTTATCTCGCTCAGTTCGCCCTTGGTCTCTGGTGCTATCTTCAACGTCTTCTCCGTTTCGATTAGCCACTTGTCCAGCTTATCCTTGTTGGCTGCAAAATCGTTCCAACGATTTTGTGCTTGCTTCAAGTCACTCAGCTTCTCCTTGACAGCCAGACCCAGTGCATCCCAGTCCTCACGCACCTTTGTCATCAGCTCACGCAATTTCTCCTGCTTGTCCTCGGGCGTTATATTCGACGCCTTCGAATAGGCATCCTGCACCATGGCCAGCAAATGTTGGCCCTCGGGCAAATGGGAGGCCAATGACTGCATTCAAATAAATAAATATATTGGTTTAAATAGTTAATAGCTATTATTGCCTGTCATTCCTCGAACTAACACTTTAACTATACATTTTAAATAAAGATATCTATTTGAATATGTTTACAATAAATAATTATTTTGGCCTAAATTAAATATATATCGCCCAGCATAGCTCCTACTCACATTTATCTAATTTTTCCAATTGGATTGTACGTTTGATTTCATGCATATGAAAACTAAACTTTTGGTAACACAAGCTTAAAACCCGTATTTAAATTTGTATATAGATCTCTTAAACAAAACAGAAAGATTTTCAATGATTTTTCTAATTAGGAATAATTCAGTTAGTCTGTCAGTCAATCAATAGTCGCAATCTAGCTGATATTTTGAAATTTTTGAAAATATTTTAAAGTTTTAAACTCACATTGACCGTCTCCAATTTTTGTGCAATAATCGCAGCATCGCCATCGATGCTGCAATCGTTGAGCACTTGCTGCGCCTTTTCGATCCAGGCGTCCATTTCCTTTTTGTAGTTGAGGAATTCGGTGTGATCGGACAGATTCTTTTCGATCTTGGCTACCAGACCCTGGGCAGCAGTCAACAGTTTGGTGTAGTTGGCCTGCGTTTCAATAGTTTGATCGCGAATTCGAGTGCAGGCGCTTTGCTCCATGAGCAGCTCACAGTTGTCATTAAGATCTTCGACATTATCCCGCTCGGCCAGCACCTCGTCAAGCAGTTTCTATGGAAGAGATAACGATTAGGTGAAATGCTCTAGCAACAAGAGTTGGGCAGTTAAAAGGCACATTAAGCAAATTAGGCATTAGACATTAGTCTGTGTAATAATGATTAGCTGCAATTGAGTGTGTCAAGTGATTAGCTGAAAAGTTAGCAATTGTGATTAGTTGTTTAGTGTGTGAATCAGATTTTACTATACATACATAAATAGAGGTTATACTTTAAAGTTGCTACTGGGTAAACCCTTGCGAGTAATTTTAGTACAATTTTATATTTTTGTTAGCGTTGCGTGCGACAGTTGCGAGAATTTTGACGAGATTTTTGTTGCTTACCTTGGCATTGACCAAATCTTCGGTGGTTTTATTATCGGCTTCTTGTGATTTGGCAACGCGCTTGTTCATTGTCACAATCCACAAATTGATCTTGTTGAACTTTTGCAGGAATGTCTGCCAAGCGGCCAGACAGGTTTCCAGGCCGGTGCGAGCATCTCGGGACAGAGCCTGCAGCGTCTCCCATTCACCATTCAGGTGTTTGATCTCCTGGGCCACATTATCCTGGCCTTCGCTGCCACTGGTGGCAATTACCGCCTGACTGAGCTCCTCACAGGCATCAAGCAACGATTTGCCCTCCATAGAAGTGGCCTGAATATCACCCAGGCGATTGAGGCGATCCTCAACCTGATCCTTCTCGCCATGGCAATCGGCGCACTGCTCTACCTCGATGCGTGTACGGCGCAGCCAATCCTGTAGTTCGTTGTAGGCCTGCTTGTACTTGTCGTGATTGTTTACCTGGTTCTCCAGCGACTCAATGATCTTGTTGACTTGTGCCTGCAGATCGTCAAATTTGCTTAGACCCGGCGCAAAATCATTCTTGTCTAGGCTGTTGTCCTCACGCAGGCGTACGTTGATCTTTTCAAGAATATCGTTGTGTCCATTTATGTCGCGCTGTATGACACGGAACTTCTCCAATGCGGCACGCTTCTCACTCAAATCGTTCAAGTACTCCTCGCTGGACTTAACACTGGGCTCAATGTCATCCAGCCATTCAAGCAGAATCTTGTACAGCTTGAAGATCTCCTCCAGCTGAGCCAGACGATTGGCCAATTTCTGGCGCACATCGTTCAGATCGACGAGCAGCTTGTCAAAGTCTTGCTTCAAGGCTTCGGTATCCTCTTGAATTTTGGCGGCACCATTCTGCTCGGTATTCATGATTACCTTCTCCTTGAGTTCCAGTAAATAGCGCAGCTTGTTCTGTCCTGTTTCGAAACCCTGGCGCAAATTCTTAACTGTATTCAATTTGATTTGCACCTCGTTCAGCGTACCGGGTATTTGCTCGCATTCGGCGAGCTTCTCGCGTGTATTCTCAATCCACGACTGGCACTCCTCGTAGAGTGTGTGATGCTGTTGGTGCTCCTGATAATGCATCTCAAGGCGTCGCATAACCTCCTTGGCCAATGTCAGCAGCGCATTGTATTTGGTGGTCAGCTGCATGATAGCATTGCTGATGCGCGTATCGGAGCAGGTCTCCAAAAGCACTTGAGCCTTCATGTTCAGATGATCCAAAGTCTTTTGCCAGTCGAACAAAGTTTGGAGATGACCCTGGAATTGCTCCAGCACCACCTTCTTTTGGGTGAGACTATCCTGCAGCTTATTGTAGGACTGCACCAGTGCTTCGGTCTTTGTCAACCACTCGAGCGCCTCGGTGTACTGATCCTGATAGTCAGACCACTTGACAATGCCCACTTCGAGGTAATCCTTGGCCTTATTGAGCGCCTCCACATAAGCATCGAACTCCTCCTGCAGCAATGCGACCTCTTCTTCGATTATCGCGCAATCCTCGGGCTCTGCCGTGCGGCACGCAATTTCACCCTGGGCCAAAGCATTTTTCAGCTTTGTTGCGCCCTCGGGTACTTCGCCCTGCAGTATCTTTAGCTGATGCGTTTTCTCCGCCAGCGCCTGCTTATCACCGGTTGGCTCAGAGCACTTGCTTAGCCTTTCTTTGGCATTGCGCAGCCAAGAGGCAAATTCGTTGCCTGCATCGATCAGCGCCTGGTAGCTATCAATTGTGTTCTTCTGCTTGGCATAAAGATCCTTGGCCTGTTTGGTCAGATTCTCGTATTTGTCGGAGATTTCTGTGGCTGGTGCGCCTTGTTGCAAGTCAGAGGCCTTCGATGTAACCGATTGTATCATGGGCTCAAACGAGACAATGTCCTGGACAATGTTGTTGGTCTGGCGCAGATTAGCCTTGCGTTCGCTTAGACCACTGCTGAGACCAGGCTGTCCTCTTTGCGACTTGACAATCTTTTGTTCACAAGCCTGCTGAAGCTTGGCCTCCCTGTCGGTGATCCACTGTTGCAATTGTGTATAGCTGGAGCTGTAATCGGCCCATTGCAACAGATTCGTCTCGAGCTGTACCTTAGCCGTCGACATTTTCTTCACCAATCGATCCCAATCGGTCTGCAGCTCCTTCATTTCATTATTGATGGCATCCCGTCCATCGGAGCGCGTATTGCGTATGATCTTTTCACCATTATTAATGGCGGTGTGCACTAGATTCTGGCCCAATTCGCGGTTGCGTATTAGGTCCTGTATTTGCTCCAGGCGACGTTGCAGGGCCTCCTTAGAGCCAGCACCCTCGCCAGCTGACTGAATGATTTGTTTGGCATTCGCTATCCATTCCTTGGCCGCCTTCATATTGGCATCGTATTCGCGATGCTGATCGCGATTCGTTTCGACCTTCTTGAGCACATCCTTGGCCAAATTGACCTGTACCTGGTACATAGAGCCCAGATGTCTAAGCTGATTGTTGACATAGCTATCCAGATGTGACTTAAGTAAACCCGCCGCATTGGCATTAAACCTATCGATATCATCCTTGCCTTTAACCAAGCGTGACATTACTTCGCTCATATCTTTCACCTGCTTTTCCTTATCGGGCAGATTGGGACACAGGTTTAACTTGTGGTTCTTTACAAGTATATCGATCTGTTGCAGCCACTCCATGAGACGCTCATACTCCTCTTTATATGCGCGCCATTGCACCATGGTAACTTCCAAGTTCTCCTTCTGCTGATTGATCTCGCGGAACAAACTTTCGAAGCTATCACGTAGTGCGCGTATATCATTGCGTATGATCTCTTGGCCCTGCGTCGATGTACTTGCCAGAACCACCTCACCAGTGTGCACCAAATGCTCGACGAGCAGTTCACCCTGAGCTTGCTTATTCAGTAAGGCCTCGGTTGCCTGCACGGCGTTCTCAACGGCCAGCTTATCGCTAAGGCTGCTCTGTTTTAGGGCAGGGAATTTCTCGCGGGCACGACTTATCCAGCTAACAAGATCGTCATAGGCTTCCTTGAACAAACGATGGTCTCTGTACTGATCCTGTCGATCTGACAGCAATTTCTGTGTCTTGGCAAATAGCTCGTCAAAGGTATCCAACACTTTTTGTGCCTGGAACGCGGCCTGACTCTGTTGCCCGCTGGCAACCATTTCCTTGGCCTGAATTTTCAATGAGTCCACATCAATTTTCTCCACGCGCACTTTCTCCTCCGTGGACTTGACACGGTCGAGCTGTGCACGTTTTTCCGTCATTGTTGTCTGATGCTCGCCCAATTCCTTGAGCAAGCCGTCCAGCCATTCGTTGAACTTGCGCACGTTTTGCACTTGATCCAGGAAGCCAGACCATTGCGTAATGGAATCATCCAGATTCGCCTTGACGTCCATAATGCGCAGAGCTATCCCGGACCAAAGATCCTGCAAGTCGGAGAGCTCCTTGTTAATCGCTTCATGGCCGGCGGGTGCGGTATTTGCAAGCACATGTTGAGCCTGCTCCAAGATTTTCAGAACACGGGCAGAGCCTTCGTCCTTAAGGAGAATAACATCCTGAATGGTAGCCAATTTCTTATCCAGTTCCTTCTGACTCATCGAGGACATGTCTGAACAGTAGTCCAGCTTCTCCTTAATGCTGTTGATCCACGATGCACACTCGGAGATGGAATTATCAAAGTCCTCATGCGACGTTACGTATTGTTGCCAGCGATTGTTCAAGTCCTTGACTTTGTGGAAGATTTGCTGATATTTCGTGACCAATTCGGGTCCAGATGCTCGTGTTGCAGTGGATCCCTTCAGCAGTGTTTGCGCCTTTTCGGTGACATTGTCAACCTCGAGTTCCTTGGCACGCACATCACCTTGCAGCGCCTTTAGAGTATCCAACTGTGCACGCTTCTTTGGCAGATCCTCCTTGAGGTCAATGGCATGCAGGTCATTATCGGTATCCCGTATCCAGGCCAAGCACTGATCACGCAGCTGCTCGTACTCCGACCATTGCTGCAGACGTGCCTCGATGGCTTCAATAGTTGAACTTATGGCAGCAAGTAGACCCTCCCATTCCTGTTGTGTCGTATCGATTTGGGATTTTATGTTCACTTGTCCCACGTCAACGGTGCCGGGTATGACTTTTTCGCCCAGCGCGCGCACTTGATCCACACGTGGAAACTCGTCGGCTAGGCTGGCCTTTAAGTTCTTCAGACGATCCAGATTGGTGTGCAGTGAGGTTTGCTCCAAATCAAGATCACCCCAGTAGTGCACCGTATTCAATGTGGCATCAATGAATTCCTGTGCATCCATGACGGCCTTAGAATACTGCTGATGGGCACTTACGATACCCTCATAACGTTCGACGTAGCCTTGAGCGCGCTTTTGCAGTTTGCCAAAACGATCGGTGATATCCTTAAGGATCTGATCCACATGCTCAGTTTTTTCAGGCAAATTGGCTGCAATCTCTTGCACGTTACCAACTTCCACCTGATGGTTGCTGATATCGTTGAGCACATCGCGATAGGCCTGCAGCTTGTTGCGTTTCTCGTCGAGCGTGGTCTTCAACTCAATTTCAGCGGGCAGCTCATGCTCCACAGCAGCCAGCCAGCTCTTAAGCTTGTCAGCAGTCTCATCAAAGCCGGACCACTTGGCAATCTTATCCTGTATCTTGCGCGCTGTACTGGCAATATTATCAAACAGTTGATCAAAGGTCAAGTCATTCAACTGACTACGTATGGCTTCGCGTCCTTCGGTCGCCGTGGAGCCATAGCATTTCTCGCCCAACTCGACGGTGCTGTTAAGCAGCTGTGTGGCCGTGGGTTGCTGTGCCATCAGCTCTTGTATTACGAGCTGCTTCTTGAGCAGATCATCGCGCGATGCCACCGTGGACAGATCGCTGCAGTCATCGTAGCGTGCCTGAGCGTTGGCCAACCAGTCGGCGCATTGTTTGTACTTCTCGTTGAAATGGCCGTGATCCTGTACGGCTTGCTCGCACTTCTTCAGAATCTCCTTGGCAGTGGCCTGTATGGACTGGAAGCGCGAAGAAACTTGCTGCACATTGACGGCGATACGGGTCTCTCCCGAACTTTGCACTAGCTCCGAGGTGTCATCCTTCATTTTCTCAAAGTCAGCTTCGTTTTGACGCAGACTCTGTGTTAATGACTGGAAACGGTTCAATTGCTCTTCCTTTTCTTCAAAAGAGTTCTTTAGATTGTAGTTCTTGAGCGCGTTCTCAGCCTCGCCCAGCCAGTTAATCAGACGATCCAAGTCAACCTCGTAGTCATTCCATTGCTGTAAACGATTCTCCAAGCCGCTCTTCACATCGGTCAGCGAACCACCAAACTTCTCGAAATCAGCATGCAAATTGGCCAAGTCACGTGTCATGGCTTCCTTTGAGCGAGCTGGTATATTGCCGGCATGCCGCTCAATGTGTTCCTCGAGTGCTTTCAGTTTAGAAACACCCTCAGGCAGAGCATCTTGAATTTCGTTGATCTTTTGCAAACGCGCTTGTAAAGCTGCCTTATTGCCAGAGTAGTCCGAATAGCCTGTCAAACGATCCCACAGGTTTTTCTGGTAATCCTGCTGGGCTTTCTGTAGCTCACTGAACTGCTGATACACCTCGAAAGCGGCATCCAGGTCAGCAACCAGCTTGGCACAATCCTGTCCAACTTGCTCATAGCGCTTGTTCACCTCAGCCACAGATTTGGCGATTTCATTGGCATTGGCTGGAGCGGCATTGGCAAGGAGTGCGGCAGACTTCTCATTGACGGCTTCGACGATGCGCTTGTGCGAGTTAATGTCCTGATTGGTGGCCTTGTATTTGTAGAGCTTGGAGCGAATTTCCTGTGCGCTTGTCCAGCTGGCGGGATTTTCATTGTGCAGCAACTTTTCCACCTGATCCAGCCAGTTGACTGTCTGGCCTAGTATATCCTGATAGCTGGATAGCTGTACGGTTTGTGCCTCTTGGCGTTTCTCCAAGTTACGTATACCTTCATCGAGTTTATCCCAACGATCGCGTATGTCACGCAGATCCTTGCGTATCTTCTCCCTGCCCTGAGTTGATGTCTCTGGCAAGGCTTTTTCGCCGGCTCCGTTCAGTGCACCAAATAGACTCTCGGCCTGTTCCCTCTCGGAAAGCAATACCTGCAGTATGTTCGAGCTTTGTGTGGGCTCATCCTTGAGCACCTTCTCCAATTGCGTTTCAATTGGCTGCAGCCACAAGTCCACCTCATTGTATTTGTCCTGGTAGAACTGATGATCATCGACAAGATTTGACCAGCGATTGACCACCTCTTTGCTCAACACCTGCAGCAGTTGATAACGGTTTGTGATTTGCGTTGTCAACGTCTTTAAACGATCCGCACCGCAGTTGTTGAGCAAAGTGTGTGCCGCATCTCCAAAGGCATCGATTTCCTTTTCCTTTTGCAAAATGAGTTCGCGTTGTATTTTATACTTGTCCATCTGTTCAACCTTTTCATGCAGCGTCGACTTCAGCTGTTGCTCGCGGAACACAGCTTCTGCGTTGCGACACCATTGGGTAAGCTCTTCCAGATTGTGCTCGAACTTATCCCATTGTGCTAGCACATCCTTCTGCTTGCCTTCGATGCCTTCGATATCATCAAAATGACTCTTCATGGTTGTTTCCAGTTCATCGATTTCCTTTTCCAGTACCTCAATGCCTTTCTCCGACGTGACAGGCTTCACATTGTCAAACTGCGCGCGGATCTCGGCAATGAGATTCATGGCCTGGGGTTTATTTTGTGCCAATTGACCGAGGGTCTCAATTTTACGCTTAATATCTGCCTTTTCACCGTAGGCATCATCACATTCGAGCAACTTGGCTTTCTCATTCGATATCCAGGTCTTGGCAGCACTTAGCGCATTGTTTAACTCGCTGTGCTTTTGTACACAATTCTCCAGATTGTGCAGTATTTCATCGGACTTTTGCACGATGTTCTGGAAGACTTGCTTGATTGACTGTAGATAAACATTGAGGGAATTGTCTTTTATTTGATCCACCAGAATTTGCGCCTTGTCGCATACATTGTCCACAAGCACATTGTGCGTGGTGATCTCCTGGTGCAACAGCTTGTGATTCTGCAGCTGTGCACGCTTCTCTTGCAGCGTGGTCTTCGGTTCGGTGTGACTCTGCATGGCCTTCTCCACATCCTTTAGCCACTTGGTCAGCTGATCTTGAGCAATGCTGAACTCGTTAAACTGCAGTAGGCACTGATCAATCTTATGCGTGGCCGAGTTAAGGTCATCCGTATAGTTATCCCATAGGGTGCGCAAGGAGCGCAGCTGTTGGCGTATTATCTCACGACCTTCAGGACTTGTGTGGCCGTAAAGCTTCTCGCCGCGATCAATGAGACTCTCAAAGACCGTTGAGTCTACAATGCGTTTGTCGGACATTTCGCGCAGTTTATTTTGCTGATCCTGCAAAACACTTTGATCGCCAACAATTTCATTGGTTTTGGCCAGCTCGTTGGCGCAGGTTTCCAGATTTTGCTTAAACTTATCAAAGTCGGTGTCAAAGCTTTCGTGATCCTTAACATAGTTCACATACTTGGCAATAGATTCCTTGCAGAGATTCTTGAGCGTCTGATAGCGTGTATTCAGACGCGACAGTTTAAGATTCAAATCGGTTTCACCTTCGATTTCGCGACCCTGATCCATAAGTTGGTTTATGGCTGCACCGCGACGCTCAATATCCTTTGCAATATCTTGCAGTTGCTTCAGATGTGCGCTCTTGGCTTGGGCAGTGCTCTTTAAGCTCTGGTTCTTTACCACAGCCTCAACATTTTTCATCCAATGGTCGAGCTCTTCGATGATCGAATCAAACTCATCCCACTTCGAACAAAGCTGCTTAAGCTTCACAAGCGAATCCTGGCACAGTGTCATAAACTCCTCCCAGGCATTTTTCGGCTCCTCAAAGCCCTTCAGCAGCGCTGGATGACCGTTGGGATGGGTTTGGGTTAACACTGTTTCCAATAGCTTATGGCACGTATCGAAAATGGAATCACCCTCGGGCTTATGCTGCAGCAAATTCTCAACGACAATCAGCTTCTCCTCGGCGCCCTCCTTCTCGAAGGTTGTTTCATTGAGTATATCAATGGCCTCTGATTTGATGGTGTTCAACCAGTCCTGGGCTTTCTCCAGCACCTGATCGTAGGCCTCGTGCTTAACCACCTGATTGCCAACGGTATTGATGCGATCCGATATCTTCTTGGAGAGCGTATTGTACTCCTCTATGGAATCGTCCGTTTTACGCTCGGACTCATCATCACAAAGGGTAACCGCCTTGTCGTGTAATTGTTTTAGAGCGTTTTTGTGCAAAGTGATCTCCTGCAGCTGTGTTTTGTAGTTTTGAAGAGCTGCTTTCTTGGCCGCCAATGTGGGATAGAGTTCATCGCCAGCATTGACCTTAGCCTTGGATTCATTTAGATAGTGCGACACTTGGGTGTAGCTCTCCTCAATGGATGTCTTTTGAATGAGCACACCCTCTACCTGTTGCATCAGAGCGTTGGCTTCATCGCGCAGATAATCGTATTTCTCGCGCATTTGACGGAGATCAGCACGAATACGTTCGCGATTCTCAGGAGAGACAGCCGGATAGAGCCCTTCACCAATGTCCACAGCATTGTTGAGCAACAGCTGACCATTATCAAAAGTCCTGAGATAATTTTTAATGGTCTGCAATTGCTGTGCGGTGGCCGATGAAGAGCCTGGAGAGCCCATGCGTGCCAATTCCTGGAACTCAATTTTGGCATCACCAAACCATTCATTAAAGTCATTCGATGCCTTGGCAAAGTTCGCATTAGACAACTGAGCGCTGCGTATCTTATCCATATGTCCGGCTAGGCTCTTGGCAACTGTCTGGTAACGCTGCACCAGATGTGTCACAAACTGGCCAATACGCGCTTCGGGATTCTTTTCGATGAGCTGCTGTGATGTCAGCTCCAGATTGTTAATAATGGGCTCGTGTGCCAGCACATCCTGCTGCAAGATGGCCAGCTCTTGTAGTTTTTGCGGCACCTCGGGCAAATTAACCTGGCTGCTGGTCTCCGCCTTAACGCGACCTTCGACATCGCGCAGCCAGTTGGAGATTTGTTCATTCGACTGCTCGTACTGCGACCACAGATCAACATTCTCATCCAATATACCCTTGATGCGATCAAAGCTGTCCTGCAGGGCCTGCATTTCCTTGCCCATTAGCTCGGCATCGCTGTTGAGCTCCGCCAAGTTCTGTGGCGATTCTACCGCCTTAAGCATTTCCAAAGATTTCAGGGTTTCCGCATGACGCGCCTTGCAATCGTCAATGCTCTTGCTGACTTCCTGCAGCGAGGATTTCTTCACATCCAGGTTGTACTTGTCGCTTGTCGATTCTGGCTGACACCAGGCCACCTTTTCACGCTGTGTGGCAATGATGCGCTTCAGCATGCCCACCTTATCGGCATGGAATTTCTTGAGGAACTGAAGCAGGGAGCTCTCGATCTTCTTGGCATACAGATCGACGCCCTCGTAACGCTTCTGTACGTTGTTCAACTCTTTGGGTATGATCGACTCATTAAATGTGGGATACAAATTACGCAGTTCATCCACATTTTGTTTGATATTTTCAATTTCATTGCCGCTGTTCTCCAGTTGAGCACGCAGTGCACGACACTGCAGCAAACGCTCCATGATCTTATTGTTATCACCGGACATATCATCGCATTTGATAAGCTGTTCGCGCAGCTTGCTAACCTGCTCGCCAGCAATCTTCGTGCGTTTGCGTAGCTCCTGTTCCTGGTCGGCAAAGGATGTGGTTACTGCGCTCAGACGATCCGCATTGTTGCTAACCTCGGCGAACTGTTCGCCCAGCAACTGGTTGAGCGCACTTAAAGCGGGTATCTCGGCGCCATTGTTAATCTTGATCAAGTCGTTGGTTTTCTCGAGAATGGTATCTTTAAGCGCCTGATAGGATGGCAGCTCTGTGCGATATTTACTTAGGCGCATGGGACCAAATTCGATTTCAATTGAGTTATCGGCAGCATCGCAAAGGCCCTGATTAGTTTCGGATAGCCAGGGCAGCAGGTCCTTTTTGGCATCTTCAATTTGTGACCAAATGACTGCTTCCGTTTCGTAAACATGCGCATTTTTGGCTGTCTTATCGTGCAGATCCTGCCAACGTTGCTTGGCAGCAGCAACTTCTTGGGGCACCTCTTGAGGCACCGGCTCCCCAATGGCTGTAAACAATTTAGCCACATTGTTGCCGCGTCGTTCGAGCTCATCGAGATTCATCTTGGATTTGCGCAACTGTTCCATGGTTTTGCGTGTCTTCTCCGATGCCTGATGAAGCGCAGTCTCATCGCCCGGCTGTTGGGGTATGGCATTGAATAGATCCTCAGCTTTCTTTAGTTCCTTGGAGAATTTATCCTTGGACTCTGCATACTCGCGTAATGCCTGACTTATGAGATTGTATTTCTGTATGCGGTCGGCAATTTCATTTTGCAGCGAATCGTAGTTCTTATCCAACACCAGGAGACTCTCCTGAATGGCCGGCATGCTGGCAATATCCTCGCGCATCAGTAAAGATCCCTCGTCGTGTATGCGATTCTTGAGATCGGCCTGGTATTTGAGCGCATCGTTCAGCGCCACGAGATCGGCAATGATCTGATCGATGTTGTTAAGTGTGGGATGTTGCTCTAAGATCTGCTCGAGCTTGGCGCGATTCTCCTGCAGCGCCTGGCCAAAGTTGTGCTCCAGTGCATGGAACTTGTCCTTGCGCACAGTCATCTGCTGCAGTTGCTGTTGCTGATTTTGTGAGCGGAGTTTAAGATTCTCCAGCTTGTTCTCCACATCGTTGACGATCTGTGTGGCAATCAGAGGACGGCGAGAAAGTGCATCGCGCAATTGGATGGCTGGATTCTCGTCGATTTCCTTGGCTTGACCCTTCCAGTAGCTGAGACCCTGACCCAGATGATCAATCTCATCGATGGCCTTCTTAAGCTCCTCAACGGCGGGTCCTTCGGGCTTCTCCAACTGATGCTTCAAATAGTTCAAATGCGATTCAGTATCATGCTTCCAACCCAAAAGTTCTGTCCATTTCTCCAAGGCTGCCTTCTTTTGCAGCATGTTGGACTCCAGATTCTGGTAATTCACCACAAGGGCGGTATACGCATCGTTTAGTGCATTTGATTCCTCGGGTGTTGCGCCAAGAGCCAACTGCTTAACCTCATCGTAGATGGCATTGAAGCTGGGCTTCTTATCAGCATGCTCCTGCAGCAAGGCGTGTATAACATGCAGACTGGTCTCAACACTTTCCGGATTGATCTCCTCAACCTGGGTAACCTGGTTGCGCAGCTGCTCCATCCAGTTGGAGAAGTTGACCAGCTTAGCATTGAAGTCCTGACGCGATATAATGGCATCGGAAACTTCGTTGATGTTGCCGCGTGTGGCTTCTGAAAGCTTCTGCAATTTACCCTTCATGTTGTTTACACGATCTTTGACTGCACTAGCGCCCTCTGGCGCCAAATGCAAACTAATTTGATCACCGTTCTGGCCGAGAGCGACCAGTTTGGCCTGCTGTTGAGATATCTCGTTGTTGAAGGACTTTAGCTTGACCAGCTCCTTTTCGAGCTTGTCTATATGCGGCGTATTTAGTACAGCCGGACGCTTACCCATCTGCTGTTCACCCTGATCAATCCAATCCTCCAGCTTGGCGGCATCGCTATCGAATGATTTCCAATTGGCAACGAGCTTTTCGAGCTTGCCGCTCGCCTGCTTAGCATTCTCATGGACCGCAGTCCAGCGGGAGTGCATCGCGTCTAACTCATCGGGGGCATTGGTTTTGCATAACATTTTATGACTGATGTTTGATATGCCATGGAGTTTGTCCAGTTGCTCCAGGCATTGTGTTTCAAATTGTTTGGCATTTTGTTGCATGGCAACAGCTTCTTCAAGTGTGATAGGTTTAGGAACTATATTATTTACCTTGACTTCGCTTTGCTCCACAGCGGGCTTGATCTGCTGCAATCCGGCCTGGAATTGTTGCCAGTTGACCAGATCCTCTTGCACGGCCTGCGACTGATGGTCCACATTCCGATTGATGGCGCTGAGCACCTCCTGCAATTTGGAGATCTCACCCTTGAGACGCTTCGCTTCGGCAACGTTGCCCTCCTTCGGAGCCAGCTCGGATGCATCAGCGGCCAACAAATCCAGCTGCTTCATGCGTTCGCCCAGCACGCGCTTGAACGACTGCACCTTGACAACGCGCTCCTCTGGCGTTAAGTCTTCAGATTGCAACGCTTCAATGTTCTTGGGCGCCACTTTGTTGGCCCACTCTTGCAGTTCGGCCAGGCGCGTCTTGTAGTTGTTCCACTTGGCACTGTAGTCCTCCAAGTAGCCAACACGATCTTTCACATGCTCCATGGTATTGAAGAACATCTTCTCGACCTCGGTGACTTCCTTCTCGAGTATGGGACGCTTGTCGGCGGCAGCCAGCGGCGCCAGTTCGGATTTGAGAGCATGCAGCTTGGGCAACAGTTGATGCGATGCCTGCTGCAGCTGCACATTCAAGTCCCGTTTGGATTTCAGATCTTGGCTAACATTTTTGGGATCTGTTTGGAGTGGCGTCAAGGCGCGCAGCTCGGTCTCGGCTGTTTGGAGCATGGAGAAGATGTCGTTCTTCTGATCGACAAAGTCGCTCCAAACCGCTTGAGTACCCTTCAATGCTTGCAGCTTGTCGGATGTTTCGGTATATGCCTGATTCCAGCCGGTCTCCAGATTTTTGACTTCGGCATTGACGAAAGCTGGCGCATGCACATCCTTGCTGAGATCCCGTCCGCGTTGTAGCATGGACATGATATGTGGCCGCTGATGATCGAGCTGATTGATGGCATACTGTTGCTCCTCAATTAAGCGATTGACACGATCCAAACTTTCGGGGGCTGGTATATTGGCCGTCTGATCCTTGACCTTGGTCAGCAGGCAAACAACCTCGTGCACTTCCCGACGATATGTGTAGCACTTGGAGAACACCTCCGTTTTGACCATTGTTATCTCAATGGTGGGTATAAGATTCTTGTAGCGTGCAATTAGATCTTCCAGTTTCTTTTGCTCCAGAGTAGCCTCATCTTCGGTGGCATAGCTGAGCAGAGAATCCAGCGTTTTGACCAGCCACTTCATGTCCTCACGTTTGTTATCTGCATCCTGGCAGATTTTCTGCGAATATAAATTTGTTTAATGGGTTTCTTTCGATAAATGTTTTTTATAGGTATTAGCAAAAGCAATTTTAATTACCACTAGTTCCCTTAGCTGCATGCAGGCATTTAAAATGTTAGCAAGGAGTTTAAGTTTAAAGCAGATTCTCTCATTATATCAGACAACTCACCTGGAAAACAACCTTCTCCTTTTCAAACTCCTCCATGGTGTTGACCTCATTAACAATATTCTTAAGGCTCTGATCCACGCTGTTCATCCAATCGATCATCTCGTTAAATTTCAAATGGTAACCCTGCCATTGGGCGGGTATTTGCTGCAGGGTCTGACGCATATCGGCCAGCCGGTTGGACATTACTTGCCATTGCGCCTTGGCATTATCATAGGCCTGATCCAGGCTAATATCACCGGGCTGCTGTTGTCTGTGCGCTTGGGCCAAACGTTGCATATTCTGCAGGCATCTCTCCAAACGTGGCACCGCATCCTGTTGCAGCAGAAATTGTTGGTTACGTTGCAGGATCGAGTCGACGTCTTCATTGCGATTAAGCGCCTGTTGCTCCAGCTGCAGTTCCTTTTCGACATCCTTCAGTGATTGATAGAAGGCATTCTCGTCCAAACGGAACTCCAGCTTGAGCAGATGCAACGGTGCCTGGCCAAGCACATTCTTCCAGCGTGACTGCAGCTGCTCCACACTCTGCACAACCGCCGGCTGCTCCTGGCTGGGCAGCGTTGTCAGTAGCTGCTGTGCCGACTGCACCAGATCGTTCATCCAGCGATCGTTCACCTGCTCGAAGAAGTACTTTTGTGTCTCAATTGTCGTCTTTGACTCAATGTGCTTCTCCACGAGCATGGACTCGGCCTGTGTTAGCCACTCGCTGACGACACGTTCGTTATCCTTGAAGGAACTCCAGCCGCCAGCAGCATCCTCTAAGCGCTGCTCCCATTTACCCGCATTCTGTATAACGTAGTTGAAGCGTTCGTTTAGCTGCTGCATCTGTTGGGCCGCTGGTGCCGTATCGATTTTATCATCGGCCGCCACAGCCTTGACCAAATTCTGGAACACCTTGTTCTTGCTCTCCAGCATGGAGCGATAGTAGACGGTGCGCGAGAAATAAGTTTTATGCCTGTGCAGTTGGTCATTGACTGATTCGCGACCGCCGGCCATATTGTGCGTGCCGAGCAGCTGTTCGGCTTCGCTCAGCCATTGATGGATTTCCTTTTGGCCCGCCTCCAATGATTCCTGCTGGATCTGAAGCTGATGGAACAGATGCAGCTTGGCGGGCAATTGGGCGCGTATGCGCACCAGCGATTCCTTCTCCTGCTTGAGCAGCTTCATCATTTTGTCGACCTCGTCACGCGACAGATCCTGTATTAGCGACTGGAAGGTGCGACTGATGGTCTTGAACAGCTCCTCGTTGTCATCGATTTCGCTGGCCAGCTGCTGCAGTTGCTCGCCGTAGCGGCGTATCTGTTCGCTGTTGCCCAGCACTTGGCGCTGATCCAGAACGCTCTCGGCGCCACGCAGCCACTTCGAGAGACGCTCAATGCCAGACTTGTACTCCTGGCGCGAGCGTATTATATCGCCAGCGTGCATATACTGCTTGGTGTTGGCGAACAAGCGCTCGAAGCGCTCGGCTAGGGCGCCATGGCGTTGACGCAACTGCTGAGCGATGGGCTCCTCACAGGACGCAATCAGATAGTTGGCGGAATTGGCCAGTGCATCGAATTTATCCTTCCACACGGTGATGTCCTGGAAGAACTCCAAGCGATCGTCTTCGCTTTGATTCAGCTTCTGTTCGGCCAGCAGCAGCCACTCCTCGCAACTGGGCGCCAATTGATTCCAATTGCGCCAGCAGGTCACGACCTCCTCAAGTGAGTTTTGACAGCATTTCAGCTCCATGGAGACACGCTTCCAGCGCTCCTCGGTGTCGTACATGAAGCGATCAATTTCGTTGATATCCTTGCGCGCAACATTGCCCTCACGCTTGTATTCGTCGACCACTTGTTGCATGTCGACGAATGCCTTTTGGAACTCCTGGAAGATCTTGTTGCGCGAGACAAAGTTCTTGTACTGCTCCAGCTGTTGGGCTACCTTCTCCTCGTGACCGTACTTGCCGGTCCAGCCGCGCATCTTGTTCTCCACCAGATTGAGGAAGGCAATCAGACAGCACTTGTGCTCGAGGAATTTCAAGCGAATTCTACGCTCAGCGGCCTTGGGTCCAACCTCTTGCAGACGTCGCTCCATGTTGCGCAGCTGCTCCAACGGCACCTGCTGTGCCAGCGGCGAGCGTTTGGCATTATCGAACATGGCCACAATGCGCGGAAGATTGGCAAAGAACAGCTTGTGCTCCTCCAGCTTTCTACTGATGACAGCAGCTGTCTCCTCATTCATTGCATTGGGTATATCGTTGTCCATGAGCAACTTTTCGGCCTCGGCCAGCCATTTGCCCACAGCACCAAAATCGCCGGGCAGCTCGGCGTCCAATAGCCAGAGCCAGTACATCATCTGGTATTGCAGACGCTGCCACAGCTCATTGATCTCATCCCACGACTGACGTGAGACCTGCAGAAAACCGCTCTGAGTCTCAATCAATTGTTTGAGGCGGTTGTAGGCAGGCAAGTGCGCATCGACTTCAGAACGCGCCAGCAGATATTCACCAAAATCGCGTGGGAACGAACTATTCATGACCATCGGCTCGTATTCGGTGGTCTTTTCCAACAGGAAACGACGCAATTCGTCCACTTCTTGTTGCACATGCGACTCGTCGCGGGTTGCACCCTGTAAAAATTAATTTAATTATAATTATACATAATTTTTAGAAGAGCTATCTTATATAAACTAGACACGACTTTGCGAGGAATACATTTTTTTCAGCCTAACTCTCAGTTGTTTTATTCATTTATGGGTTCATTTACTAAAATTGCTGTATTTTGTATTTATTAGATTTTTATCTATCTCTAGTGGTTAAGAATATCTTACGTAATCTTTGAAAATTCTTCTAAATTGAATTTGACAACATATTTTTAAAAATTGTTTGATTGATTTTCCAGCAAAATACCAATGTGTCTATAATATCCCTTCTTAACGATCGCTGTTACGCGTTATTTATCTCTTAATCAGTCTGTACAAACAGTTTAATATATACACACACCTTAGGTTCAGGATACTTGTGCAAGAATTGCGCCACATATGTCATTATACTCTTTTCATCCGGTTTGGGTACGTCCACATCCTCAGCGTCCAATAGTTTGGCAATGCCCAATTTGCTTTCGGCCACATCGAAAGCTGTTTCCAAACGCTGGCGATTGCTGGTCTTCTTTAGCTCAGCTAAGTTGACCAGATTCGCTTTGATTGCATCGATAAGTGCGAGGAAGGCGACGCCGTCTCTCCAGCTGGCGCCGAAATCCTTAACCTCTACACCAATGTCTCTGCAAGAAAACGAGAACAGGTTAGCTTCAAATTGTATCAGAAATCACAATTTCTACTTACTTTGGCAAGGCATTTGTTACCCAGTTGAGTAGCGTTTTCTTGGCACCTTGCTTCCATTTCTCAGCTCTTAGATCACTGCCAGCCTTATGATTGCCAACACTGTCGAGGGAGCTAACCGAACCGCCAATACCATGACCCAAATATTCTAGGTTGCGGCTATTCTCCTCGATCTGTGAAAGTCGAAAAGTTACGTATTAAACGGGTTAGCACGTTATATATAATAAGAATGAAAGACACATAATGGTCAAATAATAATTATGGGTGCTTTATAATTGGGACTATCAACTAAAGAGTTTATCTATTTAAAATGAAAGTTCGAAGTACAACACCAAAAACTTTTTACAACGACTTCGACCTACCTGTGGCGCATAATTTATAACTACAACTAACTTTTTCCGCCTCTTTTTACGAAGCTTGTGTTTTTTGTTAGATTTGGTTTTTGTTTTATAATATTTTTTTTTTTAAATAAAGTACAAAAAAGAAGATATAGAGGGTTAATTACATATATAATTGGCATCGTGAATAGCTATTTGGTGCTTGATAAGTTGGTGTTCTCAAATAGGGGTGACAAAGTGTACCGCTAGCAACCAATTTGTTCTCGTCTAGTGCTCCAATTTTGGTGAAAAACTGTGCACTGTGTATGGGCTGGCAAGAAACTGAAGCTTAGATGTGGATTACAACTCACCTGGAAGTACAATATGATTGTCCATATCAAACCCAGCACAACTGGTGGTCTCCCATCCACCAGATCTGCGGGATTAATATTGACTAATTTGATGCGTTTGCTGGCTAAAAATTGTAGAGCCGTATTCGCATTGCTAAGGAAATGTGGACGTCTCAAAACGCGACCCTTCTCCACGGGCAAACGTTCTCCGGACAGCACTTCGAGTAATGCAATCAGTTTCGTACCATCACGTAAATCGTTGATTAAATCATCAATACGAAGCGGTGGAACACGCTGCAAAAAAATAGGATATAATTATTTACTTTAAGTTGGCTTCAATATTGTATTGATATATGACACTTATATTATTTTAATAAAGTATTTAAATATATTTCTACGATGAACAGAAATTTTTGCTTATAAATGTATATAGTTCAAATTTAATTCCATATTCGAAGGAACTACGACTCGACTTTTTGTAATAATTGTAAAACCTTACTCAGTTAAATTGTTACTTAACAAATTTATGTAAAAGATTAATGACTCATACTTTAATGAAATCTATTGAAAAGTACGTGCTACACAAATGCATATATATATGTTTATATTTATGAATGTAATATGTATGTATTTGGGCATAAATGCAATATTTAATGAGCTCTAAAACCAAATGGCCAGACGTCGACACCAGACTTTGAAGTGCCTTTCGTTGCAGCATTTAATGGGATTTTTATGAGCACATTAAGTATGTGCATAACAAATAAACATACTTATCTGTCTATAGATAAATAAACTGAACATGTTACACACGCAAAATTTAAATACATAACTCAACTAATGTAATCAAATGGCAAAACGATTTCGCCAATGCGTCTAATAATTCAAATCGAATTGACGAATTAGTCGCACTCAGGTTTCAAATTTGTCGTAAAGACGTTCCAAAAAAGCAGATAAATAATTAACGTTAACTACATTAAATTAATTAAAATAGTTGAAATCGTTAGGCATTGCGATAATTTGTTTAGATGGCTGGCCAGACAAATTGTCGAGTAGCACGCGCGGGCATTTATTTAAGCTGTATTCACCGCAAAGATTGCAATTTAAGTTAATGGCATTACGGCGGAAGTGGCACCGACAAAACCAAAGAAATCCAGAACAGGCAGGCATTACAATTTGAGTAGACTATTTAATTGAGCCGTGTCCCCGGTTCGTAGTTTGGTGTGCGTGTAAGGCTACAACCCAAAAGTCAGACCGAGTCAAGGCAAATAGTTTGTGTGAAAAACTTTGCCTCAACTGTTGCGGACATGCAAATGACGGGCAAAGTTTTGTCTGTTTCAAGTCGCAAAAGTTTGTTTTGTGTTAACGCAACTTCAAGAAACTATGCTACTTACAATGCGAAATCAATTTCTGTATTTCCGCTTGTTTCACTGCAAACGCCTCTTTTTACACTCTCCTGTACAATTTATTCTGTTGTCTAGCAATTGTGTCAAACTTTTATAACAGCTTTTGTCTTGTCATGTTTGTTCGTTGTCTGTCATGGAGAATTTTAATTTTAAATACCATATTCCTCCTTTATGTATGATATTAAAGGATTTGATCTAAGAACTGAAAGCAGCTATCGAGCGCAAATTAGTAAGCCCACGTTTTGTCGTTTCGATCTATATTCTAAAAGAATCAGAATCGAAAACTTCTGTATATATATAGAAAAACATTCGTCGACATCATTCTGTAGCCAATGGTATACCCTGCTTCCTTCTAACCACTATATACCTTCTTAGAATATAAATAGATATGATCTAGCACAGAAGCAATAACTTTTTATTTTGCTCAGAGGTAAGTAAACATTTATCATGCAATCGTCATATGGAACTGGTAGACAAAACATTTTCTTTTTCAGCTCTTTGCAATTGTTCGCTGTGCGTTGGTTCCAAGAATAACACAGAGACACGCACCCAAGACGTCTACGGAATTTGCCAATGCGAGAAATTCCGCAAGCCGCATTGGCAACTTGAAGCGACTGTGGCTCGAGTCATGCAAAGTCGTCGCGAAGTGGCAACGTGCAAGCCAAGTTCATAGCCAGACTGGCGTTGGCCTATAAAGAGTACTAGTTGGCGGCAAAAGAGCCAGGCAACAATGCTGCATTAATGACAGCTACAGTTCCGTTTGCATGTGTGGCCCGGACAATCTTGGCCCAGCTTAGCCCGGCGGTGGCAGCTGCCATTAACCCGCACAACTCACAGTCCGCAAGAGCCCACGCAACAATATGCAACGCCCACTGACTTACTTTCCGCCCGAACGTTGATTTAATGCACTTTTCTTTAGAGCACTCGACATTCGTTTTTGTTTTTTTTATTTTTCTCTTTTTTGTGTCTAATGTGTTATCTTTTAATACAACTTCAATCTGCAGACGTGAGCCGGCATTTCTTGTATCTCTTGCGCTTGAGCACATGTACAACATTTTGCCGGCCGGCCATAAAAACCAGTTCCACAGGCTTTGAATGCCATTGCAGGCATTGCAACTCGATAAGGCAGTCGAAAGAGAACACAAGTCGTAAAGCGCTCACTCGACAAAGTGACTGGCAATAAAAGGAGTCGCAGATACACACTGCCAGTGATGCCAAATTTCGCATTTTCCCCTGTTTAATCTAGCTGGGTATCAAAAAACCCAGCAGAAAGTGTAAATTTTTGCTCTATTTTCATTAAAAATATATGTTAGAAACATTTAATTGTAATATTATGCAGTCATTATTGATATTCAGCATGATTTTTAATAATATTTAAATTTAAAAAAAATAATATAGTTTTCTAAATAAAATATAAGTATGTAATGAAAGTTAAATCATTGTGTTTCATTAATCATAAATATTTAAAAATAAAATATGTTTTTAATGAAAAATATGTCTCAAATATATATTTAACCCTAGCTGTCATTATTTCGACCTGAAAATAGCTTTTTTAACCTTTCAGAACTTGCCAGCACTGCTTAATGCAGCCGAACCCAAGGAAATGGGCAACTTTTATAAGGCGTGGGCAGGTCATGAGATCGATGATTGAAGTCATATTTTTTTTTAGTTGACTTGCAGAGCTGTCGACCCGTTATGCAATATGCAAATGAGTCATTTAGTATACACAATAAGAATTTTAAATTTTATTGTTATTTGTTTTTTTTTTTTTTTGCTGTGCAATTGCACAACACTTCATTAGCACATTTCATCGAAAGCAATACATGAAATTGTCGATATGTCTAGAATGTTGCTTTGACGACGTGCTAATTTAAAGTAATTTATTAAATTTGTACTTGTTTATTGTGTATCAGTCAATTTGCGCCGTGAACGTCAACACCTAACAGTGCCTGTATCTCATAGATACTTTTATTTGTACTTCTTCGTTCACACAAATTGTTTCTGGATATGTGTCCAATAAGAGTGAAAATGGGCGGACGCAAAATAACAAATAAATACAAGTTTTTGGGTAACTATTTCAGTTCAAGGTGAGCCAGTTACGTCACTCAGTCGCTCAGTCAGTCAGTCTGTCATTCCATTTATCCGGCGACCCGAATACCCGCTTGGACATTGTTCGCAGAATTTGATTAAAATTTATTAACTAATTTATACGCTCAAGCCAACATGAACAACAACAATAATAACAATAGCAACATCACACGCCTGTCACATTGTCGGATGCCAAAGTTTTCGGCATGAATCTCTCGTATTGTATCTGACGGCTCAATAGGAGGCACAAACATGACTCGCCTTAACTGAATTTTGTAGGTGTGCGTAGTGAGTGCTTTTTGGGTACTCCTTTCACTTAAAACTTTTTATGAGTTGACTAAAATTTAAACAAATAAATGTTGCTTTTTTTTAAGATTTATGAGATTTTAAAAATAACATCAAGTGATAACGTTGCACTCAGTGTCGTATGATTAAAAAAGTCTAAGGTCATTATCTAATCTAGTTAAACTTGAACATGAATATCAAGTTTGGGGTCATTGGAAACAGGCACATATAAAAACACGTTGTAATTCCACTGAGATATATATATTTTTTTATAAAACAATTTAACTATATTATGTATATCCTTAGAGAGGTTATTAAATTAAAAAGCTGTCATTGATTAGACATGTTAAGTGAATATATTTCTGATCAGCATGACGAATTTAGTTAAAATCGCATTTGTCTGTAGGTTTCTATGAAAATATGATTATCAGTTTTAAAGCTGTGAATTAAATTGTATACGACGTTTTGTTGCAGTCAATATATATGACAATGTCGAACATGTTTGTTTTCTAAAATGTCAAACTGACTAATTAAAAGTTCCAACATACGAACAAAGCTTTAATAAGAAGAAGCGGATGAATTTTAAGTATTTTGTATGAAAATTACCTTGATGATACGATATAAGTATTTAAACTTGGGCAGACAATTATTTTTTCTTGTTATTCTAAAAGTTCTTGAATTAAGCCTATGATAACAATCAAACAATAATTTTTGTACCCCAATTTCTATATTTTGCATATCTTTTACAGTAATTTGTTAACTTGTCTTATAAAGCAACACTCCCGACAACGATCTGGAGGCGCCTCAGTTGTCGGCTATAATTTAAAATGAATGTCTGGCAATTATCAAAGTGAATGGATGAACGAAAAAATTGGTGCTGTTAGGTGTTTAAATTAGAAAGGATATGGCTAGGTGAAAGTGGGAAGACAGTTGCTTGTCAGCTGCACATCTAACTGCATTTGGCAATGACAATTGACAATTTAGTGCACGTAAAAGTTATCTCGGCTATATCACCAGGCAAAGGCCGATTTAAACAAAATTATATAATTTATTAATTAAAAGATTCACGCATTTTGAATTTAGATACAGCACCGTCTGTATCAGAGCCCCCCGAAATATATTTCATGGTCCCCAATCTCCCGCTCTAAAAAAATTCGCACGTTTTTTTTGTTAGCCAATGCAAATCAATATGCAAATATCAATGCCATAGAATGTAGATACAAATTTGCGTCGCATCGATCAAACGGATACGTAGACATTGAAAGACAAATTACTTACCTTCAATAGGTATGAATTAATCCAATTAGTGAATGTCTTCTTCTGCACACGTTCTTGCTCCTCTGCAAAAAAATAAAAGAGAATTCGAAATGAAAACATAAGATTGTGTATACGGTTTCGTATAATTTTAATTAAATGTAAGACAAGCGAAAATTGACGTGACTCGAAGACGGCGGCATGAAAGGTGTAGTGCTACAAAAAAGATACCGGTTAAATACAACCGATAAGATACATTTCCTAGTAAGTAGATACCTGCTCTGTTCAATGTGTGTCTTTTGTGTTGCCGGCTTACATTTAATTGAATTATCAGTAAATTAAGGTGTATGTATATTAACTAAACTTAACACGATGACATCATGTTCATTAAAATGCATTTAGATTGTGAGACGATATACATTTGGTAAGTTATATTTACAATACACTTTTTTAATAATTTTCAAAAGTGTTATTAACCTTTTCTTCTGTGCGTCAAAAGCGCCTGCAATTTGTTAACATAAATATTTACAAATTTTTAACAGATTTTTGTTTAATTTCGGCACACAAAATTGAAATAATAAACAATGCATTAAAAAACAGCAATTTGTAAATAATTAACAAGTCAAAATAGACAAAGCCAAATAAATATATACTTCTATGATTGTGATTCATATTTTTGGAAAAGTGCAGTAATGATGGCTAACTGAATGACTTCTTGGCTGTCATAAAAAGCGGCAGCTGTCGAAGCAAACCCCTTCATATTCCAAAACTCAACCCCCCTCCGACATAAAGAGTGCGTGGTCTTTTTCAATCTGGCAGCTTGCCAACGCATGCCCATAATATGCGTCCAAAATAGATTTCCCGCAACAAATAAAAAAAAATTATGAACATGGAAAATTTCTGCAGTTGTTCAACTAAAAGTTGAAGAAAAGAAAATTACACGAAATAAATAATATCAAGTAATTTGACAGACTTGTACCAAACGTCAAATTTAAAGCTAATTGTTGCCGCAATTTACAATGCGTGGTAAATTCGATTACATGTCAAATTAAATGGAAATTTAAAGAATTATTTTATTTTCTTTAAATTTTTGAATTTTATAATTTTTGTTCATCGTATGCGCTATGTGACGCAATTTGCAGAAAACTTGACAAAAGCTTATTTAAATAGAAATTAGTTCAAGGTTGAGCAATTTGCAAGAGACCAAAATCTGTCACAGAATTATTTATCTTTGCATTTAAAATGGCAACATTTCTAAACATACAAACAATTCTCAAATATCTCATATTAAATAAGATATAAGCAATCGCAACATTTCTTAGTATATATCATATATCTTACATTAAAGAAAATTTAAGCAATAAAACGAACTTGGCACAAGGTAAAATATCAAAAATTTACATTCAATTTTATATATATTTTCAGTGACAACATAAAAGTGTTTTAATGACTTGCACGTAGATTCTTTTATTAATTTATTGTAGTTTATTTATATATATGTATACATATAAATGTTTCTTACGATTATGCAGTTTCACCTACAAGTATCTAAATACATTTTGTTGAGTTGCTAATTCGCAATATTGAATGCAGAATTGAAAAATAAAATCTGTCGTCGCATGTTTAATAACATTTAAAAACTAGTTATGGATTTGCAAAGATTAAGACGATACAAAAAAATCAAGGCAAAATCAAGAAGAACAACAAGTATATGTTGAAAACTATTCTCTAATCCTATTAAGTATTCTAAGTGTTATTTTATCCAGCTTCCAATATGAACAGAAAGTTACAAGCACATCTTTTTTTTATGGTCACAAATGCTGTGTCCGCCATAAAGTGGTTTTGGCCAAAATTTTGATTCGCTACCTACTCGTGTTGCAAATTAATTAAACCTGAATTTGATCGCCAAAAAAGCGACACAACGGGAATAAATTAAAGGCAGCCAAAAGCTGTTATTGCTTTTTCGGCATTTACTCGTTTTTCTAACTCGAAAACTAGTTGACAATTAAATGTGCAAATGTACATAGAAACGTATACACCTGATATTTGAAAATATAAATTCGTATTATTTCATTGCTTAAATAAATTTATACCTAAAAATGTTGATAAGTATTTGTTTCTTTTTTTCTTGTGAAGTCATAATTTGTGTATACAATATAAATGTTTTTAATCAACAAATACTTTCGCTAATTGTTGCAAAGATAAGAAAAAAATGCACTTGAAAACCAAACACCAGATAACACAAATTATACCCAAACATTATAAAATGCCAGAAAGCAAGGTTAACTTTAAGTGTTGAAGATTAAATACCCGTGCAAAAATATTGCAAAATTGAAACGTATTTCTATGTATATGTATTAAAAAAATTAAAAAGTTTTACCGATTGTACCTTTAACTCATAAACCTTAACCTTTTTACCTTATATTACTAATTGATTATCGCAATACGAAAATTTACATTACAAATTTGTTAAGTAGTGTAATCGCTTTAACAACGTTTTAAGTAACTTTTCTCAGGCGTGCCTATGGGCATAGCAAATAAATAATAACAGCTACTTATTATTTTCAAATTAAATTTAATTGTATAATTATATAAGAAACGTATTATGAAAGTGTTTGTAAGTAAAACAAAACGGACTATTCGACATATTTAGGTCAGGCGAACAGAATCTATAATTAAAGATAAACGAAATTATAATTGTTAAGCTTCTAAATGCTTTAAATAATTCAACAACCCAAGTCCAAATAAAAAGTAAAAGCAATGAAATATTGTCGATTTTTCAACACAAATGCTTAGAACAAATTTTTTGAGAAAACTAGGTTAGGCCCTATATAGGACAGCAGCGTTTAGGTTGAATGACTTATGAGTATCTTGTAAATTTCAAATTCTAACGATGTAAAACCGATCGGGAGGCAAACAAAAACTTGAAAATGTTCGAATGTAGTTTTAAATAAAAAAGCCCTCGGGCGAAACTAAAGACCAAACATAAATTATTTAAAAGCGGAAAGAACCACAAAAAGAAAACAAACAATAACAAAAGAGAAAAAAAGTTAAAAAGTGGAATTTTGTATACATTTATTTCAATGGTTTAGTCAGTCAGTAAGTTAATGATCATAATTATAATGATGCGGCTGCTGATTATTATTTACGCTTATTACTATATTTTTTTTGCACTCTAATGAGCAAAACCTCTACGCAGTTAAATTGTTTTCAACTGAAAAGAAATAGTTAAGTATATGTTGCAAAAGCTTAACAGATCTTCAAACTTTTTTCTCAATTTTATAAAGCGTGAAAAAAAGGTATTTCAGTTGTGAAAGCACTTATTTAAACTGTGCTTTTATGAGCAGGTTAGAGTACAACTTAAAGAGAATATTGAAAAATCGGAAAGCAGTTAGTAAAAGTTTGAAACGGTCTTTGATATAAAAGAAATAACAAACACTCAAAAATGTGCAAATAATGTGTACAAATAGTTTATTTACGTTTATGCAAAGCCAATTGTTTGGATTTCCCCCACAAACCCCAAAAATTGTTTGCATTTGCATAAACAAAATGCCGTCGAACATATTGTAAATGTGGCTGCCGAAAAAGCCGGGAGCCAAGGGGCACTCCGGGGGATCTTGTATAGGGAATATGGAGGATATTAAACATATGCTAACGGAAATCTTGTATGTGCAAGAGTGAAGCATTTCCGTGGCTATAAATAATTGTTTATTTGCTTAAAATTGCAGCTGGAAGTGTTTGTTGAGTTTGTAACATAAAAATCAAGATTATTAGCAATGTATTATGCAGATTCACTATCACATTAAGAAATCCAGTTTTAAAATGTGATTTAGTTTTTCACTTAAGTGGATTAACTTATAACATAATCGTTATGTAAATATTTTTCATCGTTAAAATAAATTTCTTAATTTATTCACGCTTCATACTATATTTATTTAGATACAGCTCCCAAATCTATTTATATAATTATTGTATCAACTGTTTAAATTCGCTGTTAAACATTATTTACATTCAATGAGTTCAGTGAGGTGTGTTTCAATGCCTGTGGGCGACAGGTGATCGGCAAATTAAGAATTTCAAAGATTAAAGATACGTTCGTTGCAATTTGCTGAGCAGCTCGCATGAAACATTTAACGCTTCAATGCGTTTCCACAGGTTGCCAGATTCATTCACACATCCGCAACATGGCCAGTGGCATGTCATAAATTGTATCTCAGAGCTATTCGATATTGAAATGAATTGCGTCATATCTTTAAAGTATACAAACGTCAATACAAATATATACTTACACACGCACCTAGTTTATTTATTTTTTCTATTAATATCATTCACTAAACTAGCAGATAGCGATAGCGAACGCAAATAAATGATTAAGCACTCGGGCCGACAAGTTGTTTTCATTTTTTTACCCATTCTGTAAACCAAAAACCCCAAAAAAAGCTAACCACAAAAGAGAGAACCACACCATAAAACGATTTCAAAAGACGGCCCACGATCTTTAGAAGTCTGCTGAAGAGCCAAATACACTTTTTGCATACTTATCCAAGAAGCTAAAATAATTTTCTATGCCACATGCAGCAACTGTAGGAATTATTTTTTTTCGTTTTTTAGGCCACTTTCATGTGGGTGTCGTGTATTATAAAGAAGATTTAAAGCAATATAGCACATATGGTTTATGGGTTAAGTTCTTTGTATTGTCTGAGAAAAAGTTGTAGCAAGTTGTGCACTTGAAAAAATCACTTGGATAAACTTGTTTCGCTTCTAAATTTACAAATTGCGGTTCAAATTTCAATAACAAACGGTGGGGCGCCAACCTCTCTAAAGTTGTCGCAACCACATTTTAGGCATCAATTAAACAGCCGCTAAAGCTAAAGCTGTACACAATAAATATTGATACTGATAGCAACTAACGAAGCAAACGACAATAGCAACAATAATGGCAAGAGCAACACTTACAAACAGCATCAATAAATAAATAATTCAACGATGATCTCACAGAGACAAACTGACAGAGAGACGGACAGTTGTACGGCTGCTGATCGTTCTGGGCTTTTGACAAAACAGATTTGAGCGATAGATAACGCTATTTGAGTATAGTTTGTACCCTACAAAAAATAGGTAAGAATGCCACAATACAATTGAGCAAATGTGAATAAGAAACAAATGATTACCGACTCCGTAAAGCATACATTAAAGAATATTGTATATATAGTCCTGATCAGCTGATTTAATATATCCATATCCTATACATTTGACAAACTCTATAAATTAAGTACCTAAGTATTTATTTTGGTTCTTTCATAAATCGATAAATATCGATTTTTTTATGTTTGATGATGTTTGATTGTCTTTCAGACTCTAGATTCTGTACGCTTGCATTTATTTATAATATCAAGCAAATTTTTTATCTTAAATACAGTACCCAATAAATCTATATAAAATTTTTTTAGTACTTCAAGAATTTTCGTATGTGCACATATTTTGAAGTCAGTATTATGTCTTAAAAATGTCAAACCGATTGGAAATTCAACACATAACTTGTGTAGCTTATAAGCAAGTACGAATATATTTTAAAAGCATCTCAAAGCTGGATATAGAGTATTTATTAGTTGCGTTCGTTTAGATAACTCTTTTTATTATTATTTCAAACGTTGTTCGTGTATTTATCTTCATTTTCGTTTTCATGCAGCATTGACGAATGGAATTGAATGTCTGTCAACCAATCATAATCACATTCATATTGAAATGATGAAAGTCAAGACAAGTATTTTTTTTTGGCACTGAATTGTGGTTTTAATGGCATTTACTGTTGACCTAGTAACTGATATGCAACGGCATATTTGCCAATAGTTTCATGCAACTATTAAAAACACATAAAGCTCTGTTGATTGACCTGTAAATGGACTTTCAGCCCAACAACTTGGGCAAAGAAAACCCAATAAAAGGCAACTAAGCAACGAGCCAATCAATAGTTTTATACACATTAAGGGGCTAAGGCATGTCAATTAGCATACATTTGACATGCCATGACGTATAGTTTATAAATTGGTTAACGAATATCGAGTGGTGTACATTATGTACCGATATCTTGCCTATATAGCACTCAAACAGTGAAGCTCGCAATGTAGGTTTTTGCTCATCATTTTCCAAGCAAAGAAAGTAAAGCATTTTTCTAAGCAAATTTATAGCAGTCAAAACCGAAAAGTGGCCAAAACACGCAATATAAACATATTGGCAGGATACCGTTACCGTTGACATTAACAACCGAGTGAAAAGAAGAAGACATGCACGCCAACTTTATTTATGTCAACTAATTGTCATATTAAATTGTCTAACGAACCAACTAGTTAAGCAAATATTTGGAAATGACTTCTAGATACTCTATTAAATGTTTAACTTTTTTTGAGGTTATATTCTAAATATAACAATTATAGAAATTGTATCGTCACATAGTTTGTCAGAAATTTAAAATACCCTTCGAAAAAGGTTTGAAAATTTTGTAAGAGATAAGCACACTTTGTATACATTCAAGAAATTATGCTTAATAACAAAATAAAAATGATCGGATTAAACTTAATGGAATTGAAATGCCCCGCATTTGCTTCAAGCCAGAAAAATCAATTACATAAATAAGAAAATGACCCCGTACAAGTAGACCATTGAAAGTGACAAACTGTGAACACACCTACTCTCAGATATAAATATAATTATTAATAGATACGCATGAATGTCAGCGCCACTCAAGCATGTGTAGATACAATCTAGATATATAGATACATTCGCAGTTGAACGACAAGTGTAGCCAAATAAAATTGAGAGAGAGCACAGACAGATAGTTAGTGCGAGAATCAGACACTTAATTGCTTGTTGTGCTCAACATAATAACCAGCCCAGCCCCCCCCCCGGAGGCCCGGGGGCCCCCCCCCCCCCCCCCCCCCCCCCCCCCACCAAGCAGCAACCCCTTTGGTAACGTCACGCTCTTTTGGGTGGTTGCTTCGAGTGCTTTTGGCTGCCAATAAATTGTCGGGCTAGGGGAAAAAAGAGGTAACAGCAAGTTGCTGCTGCTTGCCAACAGTTGAGTGTAAATATACATAACAAACGCACTGTGTCTGCATATAAATAATATAAATTGCCAAGTAAAAGTTTAGCGTTATAACAACAAGAAAATCGGCTAAAATATTGAAGTTAAGGCGCTGCAGCAGCAACTGATGATGTCATTTTTGGGCACAAAAATTTATCGATCGCTTGGCAATAATTAATTTAGTAAATATACACACAGACACATGCACGCAGTCACGCACACGCACAGACTGACCCAAAACCGGCAAGTACAGAACAAACAACAAATCGACCTTGACATTCAATGACCACCATCCCAATTTTTAGCATTAGTTCGTTTGGTGAGCGGAAACCTTACAGCAAAACATAATAACAAATATGGTAGCAGTTCCAAATGATAATCTTCATATGGGTCATTAAAAGTAACACAGTGAACTCTCAATTATTAAATTCAATACATATCAATATAACATTTAAAAAAAATTAAAGTTACTTCCAGTATTAAGTATGATGAATGTTGCCTTTTTTTAGCAGAGTCTGTAATTTCAACCATTTCAATTTGGAAACATTCTAGCACTTCCTAAAGTTATGCTAATAATAGAACAATTTCCCAAAATAATATATGAAAGCCAATAACAAATAGTAAAAATGCCAGAAGATTATTGTTTTCAATTGCCAACAAATTAAATCGATCAATCAGCTAATCAGACATTTCTTTTGAGTGCTTCGAATAGCCAAACCGACATTCCACTTTCAATGCTTGAAGTAATCAAGTTAATTATCTGGCTTTGCCGGTGAAATATAAAAAAGGAAAAAAAATATATATACATTTATTTAATAAGTACGTAATCTTTATTTACGCTTATGTTTGGTTGTTCACTCAGCAGAGAACATTGAAACTTAATTTTTGTAGTTTTATGAATTTTTTCGTACCGATTTTAGGAAATACAATCCCTAGCTAAACAACCCTTGTCTTCAACCCTCACAGGTGAAAATATGTGAATAATTATTTGCTTGCACGAACACCCAATGTTTATTTACTAACCAAACCAATTAACAATTGTATTTGTGAACTTAAGGCAAGTGTACAAACACTGAATCGGAAGCAACATACTCTCAGCAGTTAATATATATTTGTTGTGCTTTGCTTGCTTTACCTATTGTAGCTTATCAGTTTTGCACAAAAGAAAAAAAAACAAAAAATGTTTGCAATTATTATATCACTCGCAAAAGCGATGCGATAACATACTTTGTAGACTAGCAAAAAGTGATATGATAGAAGATTGAGAGCAACCGAAAAACGAATCAAACAAGTGGAGGCCACAGACAACTTGTTTCACTTGAGCTGATCGATAGTCGAGAAGAAACCTGAATTCAATTCTATTGAACCGAAACGGCTAGAATCTAACTAAACTTTTCTTCTCTTAACCGAACTAGTTCTATTTTAGTGATGATTTTGAATATTTTGTAGCTTTGATTATTGAATATGCGCAAATTTATTGAACATTTTCATTGAAAATGGGTAAAAATGCAACAAACTAAGAGCAATGTTTGGAACCCTTAACCAAAATAAATAAACAATATTGAAAGACCTCCCATTTAAGGTCGAACAATAAAAAAGAAAAATTTATGAAACGAAAACTCATAGCTGGGTATACGGTATTTACCAGTCGAGTATACCCGACTAAACTAGTAAAAACTGGGTTTTCTCCGAAATGATTCTAACCAAGCAAACCGGCAATAAAATATTTTGCTCATTTCTGGTTGGTTTACCTCGTTTCTCCCTGATGTGACTGTCGTACTGGGAATTGCTGCGTGCAAAATTGATCGACGCCATTGTGGATTGGAACTCCTGGATTTCGTGTTCGTGTGCGTGTTCGTTGTCGTGATCGTGCTTGGTTTGGCGGTTACTTTGCGTTGCCAGAGTCTGATTATCCTGACGCAGACTCTTGCTGAAAGTACCGATGCCGCTCAAAGCGTGCGCCGACGAGGGCGTTGTGGAGCGCGTGGGCGTGGACAAAATCACAAGACTGCTGGCCGGCACGCCCTCAGTATCGGAATCGTTATCGATGACGTTCGCGTTATCGTTGACGTCGTCGCCGATGCGTATGTGCGAGGCGGTAAACGAGATATTCCCAGCCGACGGACTTTGAGGACTACTCAAGGCACCAAAACCGATTGATTTACGCGACGATTGCGACTTTTCGGATTGCGTTGTTGTTGTTGTCGTTGTGCTGGTTATCGTTTTGTGGCTAACAATTTGTCGTGATTCTTCCGTCGAAGAACCGCGCAATTGGCACGTTGCCGCTGGACTGAACAGTTCGTCCGGCGTTACCGTTTGCGGTTGCTCCTTCGTGCCAATCGGCGTGGATGTTAGCAGTGTCCTTGTTGTTGATTTACCCGTTGTTTGCCATGACAGTCCGCTTGGCCGTTGCCGTTGCTGTTGCTGTTGTTGTGGCGTCTGCTCGTTGCCACTCGTGCCCACCTCATGCAGCATTGTTTGCTGGTACAAACGCTGCCGCCTGCGGGGGTTGCTGCTACCCACGGTAATGTCAATGTTACCCGTTGCCATAGCATCGTTGTCGTCGTCCTGCCCACCAAACTGGCGAATGCGTGCGCGCACCGAACCGTCCATTTCATCGCCAGCACCACTTGGCTCCAGTTCGTCGGCCAGCTTGATTAGAATACGTCGGCCGCCGGCCGTCATGTCGATGCTCGAACGGTCGCTGGACGGTGAATCACGCGGCGAAACGTAGCCCTCGCCATGGCGATAAATTTTCTCCTCGGCATAGTTGCCATCGCTGGTCATCGAGGAGGTGATGATGGTGCGCACCCCATCCGCCGCCGGCACCTCGCGCACTGTGCGCTCACCGTCGAGAAAACGCTCCAGCTCCATTTGTCGGCTCAGATCCTTTTTGACGGTGCGTCGTGTTGTGCGCAGGGTGACATTGAACGGCGACAGCTGATCTTCGACGCTGCCCAGCTCGGCGCCGGGACTCATGCGGCTGGTGGTCTTCAAGGTGACATTAAAGGGACTCGCCGTCTGTTCGCTGGTGACCGCAACGCGACGTGGTGGTGGTGTTGTGTGCCGCAGATGGACCTGCTGGAAGGCCAGCTTGGCTGCCTCCGCCTCGGCCAGGCCGCGTTGTCGCTCCTCGCGCAAACGCCGCTCAATCTCGTGCACATCAATATCAAAGGGATTCTCCTCATCGTAGTCGTCCGTCTGCTGCTGACGCAGCTCGTCCGTATTTTGCTCGGCCGGACGTTTGCCGGTGCCATCGGACCACACCTTCTCGTACTGTGCCACCTTTTGACGCAAGCGTTGCGGCGGCGTCTCCAACTGCTCCAGACTGCTGCTCGAGGTGGTCAGCGATGTGGTTATGGTCTTCATATATGTGCGCGTCACGGTGGATGTCTCCAGCTGTTTGGTTTCCTCTGCCTCCTCCTGCCGTTCGACATTCTCAACGGTTTTACGCTCATGCGCATGGCGACGCCGAACAGCTGGCATTGGGGGCACGTCCTTGCCCACATCGACGTCATCTCGCGGAGGTTTTCGCGTAGCGCCGGCATCTATGGTTGGATCCTTGTGCCTGCCTGGATCTGTGCTATCGGCCATGATAGCATCGGTTTTATTATACGCTTGTCCTTAAGCCAAAATGTCATTTGGGCTTGGTCCTTGTCCTTTTGTCCTGTTTCTCTCTGGTGTTTTGTTTTCTCGGCAGCACAAATGCAAAATTGATTTTTCTCACGCAACAAAAACTACAACAACAACAACAGTAATAACAGCTTTTCCACGAACAGAGTTTTCCTTGCCGGGAACAACCCCCGTCGTACGAACTTTTGACACCGCTCGTAATACAATTTTAATTTGTTTAAAGCACTGCACACAATTTTAATCACCAAAGCTTTTTGGATTTTAGATTTTTGGGGTTCTTGATTTTTCCTATGACACAATTTAACACATCACAAGTAAATTCCACTTCTCCACATACTAATTCAACTCAGACTAAAGTGGCATGCCTTCAGCAAGCAGACGACACACATTATAGCCGAGCTTTAGGTTTCATTTGTTCCGTTTTCAATCCGTTGTTGTAGAAAGCCGGTTCGATACTGAGTCGTCAATGTGCTACGCCTTGTCCAGAGACCAACAGCAGCAGCAGCAGCAGCCCAGAGTCTCTGGCTGGACTATAGTAATCGTAGTAAAGCTCAAGTTTCACAGCGAGAGCGTATGAGCGTGAGAGCACCGCGAGAGCCGGAGAGCAACTTCGTGGAAAGAGAACGTACGAACGTGAGAGCACATTTGTGTTATTTACGCATTGCGATGTATGCTTGCTTACCCACACCATGCTGCTTACCGCTTCAACAGCACGTACTACCTTTGAACCAACGGCTTGTGTTATCTTGGCAGAGGCGCAGTTGCCGATATTTGCAGCCGGGTACAATTTAAGGCACACAAATTTCTCGTAATACGTTTTATGTTATTAGTCTTTTTATTTTAAGTCGAAAAATATATTTAAGCATACATATGTAATATTTCAGTATTTCATATATAACCAACATATTATTTACACATTTTATCAGTTATTCTTCAATAAAAAATAATATATTTAAATGCATATAACATACATACATACACATATGCTCAAGTAATTAGCCTTTAACTTTAACCCCCCTATCATACACATCTACAAAACAGCGACACTGAAACTGCCCTATGACTATGAAAAATACCGAAACGTAAAAAAGCTTTTTTTTATTGTGTGGTAAAGTTGTGAATGATGAACGCACTGTAACTTGCGCTCTCACTTATTTTCACTCTCATTGTAATAAACCACTCGCACTCGCACTCTCCCTCTCTGTGTCTATACCACTGCAAGTATGGGTGACATTTAAGTACATTTCACTTCTTATTGCGCTTCGCTTTGTTATTATTCTTCCTTTGCGCCTTCTGTGTGACATCATAAGCGTGAGAAAATATCAATTACACACATCCACCTTTTAAGTATGTATGTGTGTGTAATATGTCCCCCGGCGTGCGCTCATAAACCGATTACAATTTTTTTTTTTTTAACAAACTGCAATAATGTACCATTTTTAAGAGGCGTATAGAAAATGTGGGTCAACGCATGATAGAGCTCAACTTACGGCAATTAATGAAAGTCATTCATGAAAGCGATCGGGTGCGAGACCAGTCACACAGCACACGAAAACCAATGTTTATTTTTCAACTTACATAATCGTGGCTTGTGTTTATCATTCAAACAAACAAGTTTTCGGAGCTATGTTTGTAAATACATTAATGACCAATGACGTCACGCTTCGGTGATTGCATTACTTTTTGTTGTTGCTTTCAAACTAGAAGTTGACCTTACAACCCGAAGTTGCTATTCGGCAAATTAGTTATGCATAGACATCCACTTATTAAAATTCTAATCTACATTCATAAATCTGTAAATTCATTCTAGCTAAGGTCGCTGACGAATTTTTTTGTTTTATTATTATTTTAACTCAATTTTGTAGATGTAAAAAAAAAATCGCATCAATCTGTCGTTCTAGACGTTGTCACTAAAATAACAATTGTTAGCAAGAATTTTTGACAGTAGATCTATTTTATATGCCACAAGCTGTATAATAGAGCGCAAACACATTTCATGTGGAATCCCATAAAAACAAGCACTTAAAAATATTAAACAACAGCGAGCACATGAATTAATTGGATAAACAATAGTGGCTATAACATCTGGACGACCCCTCCCAAAAAAAAAAAACAACAGCAACAAGAATATCATGTAAATTTTATTAGACTGTGTGAACCACTACCGGCTGTAAAATGTTAAGTGGAAACTGTCAAGTGGACAGGGCTTCAGAGGTGTTCCTATAAATAGCAGCCGTAGTTTTAATTATAAAAAAAATAAGTACTTGTTCGCTTGTTCGAAATTTTTATTTTAATAATGCATACATTCTACATTACACATTATACATTAAATGCAGAATCTAGAATCTCAAATGATATCAAACATGAAAATCGGTTCAGTTTTGGCAAAGTTATGGCAGTTTGAAATATGGGAATCAAGGATTCGAGACGTTTACATGTCAAAATTTTAATAAATTTTTGCATGATTTTTGACCAAAAATTTTATTTCTCCAAAATTGGTTTAAATGTTGTTCTTTATACTTATTATGACAACCAAAATTGATTAAAATTAAGAATTCGCAATTCTAAATTTTTAAAAAACAAAAATTTGTTTGAATAAATAAGGGGGGACCACATGATTTTGTTAAAAAAGACTCCAAAAATTTTAAAATCAAAAATGTATAAATTTATAATGTATATATAATATAGAGGACAAATCATGACCAAAATGCTATCAAACAAGAAAATCGGTCCACTTTTGACAAAGTTATTGAAGTTTCAAATATAGGAGCTATGGAGTAGACCCTTTTACATGTCAAAATTTTTGTCAATTTTGGCATGATTTTGCTCAAAAATGGAGCCCTCTCAGAATCGGATTTAATAGTGGATTTAAAGCTTATTGGTCACAGACTACAATCAATTAAAAATATAAATTCGCAACTCTAAATTTTGAAAAAAAAATTTAAAAAAAAAAAGGTTAGCGGCACATGTCATAAAAAAAATACAAAAAAATTTATTTTCAGAAATGCATGTATTTTAATGTAAATATAATATGGGGAACAAATCATGGATAAAATGCCATCAAACATGAAAATCGCTTTAGTTTCGACAAAGTTACAGGAATTTGAAAATGATAAGATCCCTAAGAATCGGTTTATATAATAATTAACTAATTGATTATGTGAACTAGTTTCTTATTTCGTCCCTGAGTGTTGGCTATATTTATATCAATCATTCTGCAAATATTTTGTTTGGATTTCAGCAAAAAAATATTTGCATAAACAATTGTTTCCTCTTGAAAATTTCAGTTTTCAGCACTTTTCAATACTTTGGTTGGCTAAAAATAAATTGTATGCTATTCTATTTATTTCGCACCTAACCATAAAGTTGCTCATATTAAAAGGCAAACGTAATTTTTGTTTTTTGTTTAATTTATCAAATATTGACTTAAGCGCTAAAAGCGCTTTTGTATACAGACATTCATCTAGTTTCTTAGCCAAATATATACACATCAAATATATAGACATCAATAAATAAAACGCAAAGTCAATTAAAAAGAAACCGCCATTAAATGGTATTTGAATCCTTTCAAGATCGACCAAAATATTTGCCCACAAATAAAGCAATGTAAACTACAAAAACTATTAGCCATCAAAATAATTTTGTATACACACACACACCCACAGTTACCAAAATCATAAAAAGGCAATTAAAAATCTTACCAAGAATTGTCAACAATTTGATTTGTTCGAATTGCGGCATTTGCATATGTCTAGAAAATATCATTCGTGACCGATATTTACGTGCAGAAAATATTAAAATTAGTTTCGAAATACCTATTTATAGGAGTGTATTTCATATGTTTGCCATTTGCTTTGTGGGCGTGGCGTAGGCGTTGCTTGGGTTATATTTAAAACACATGCAGATATAGACATTATTTCAACATCCAGAATAAGTCCACGTCACAATAAAGGAATGAATATTTCGATTATAATTCTATTTTAATTATTTTGATCTCTTTAGCTTATGTGGATTACATTTATCTTATTTAAAATAAGAGAAGCCATAAAAAATTGTTGAGTGCGCCTAAAAACAATATATTATATATAGATTTGCCAAAACTTAAAAGATTTTAATGTTGAATAGCTTTTTCAACTGAACAGAATTTTATATTGAATTACTTAAGATATTATATTTACCTTTTAAATATCTTCACTAAGCTAATATTCAACTAAATGTTTAATATTATAAAAACCCTAGATCCTAAAAATCACATAAAAAAATAAAAATAATTATATGTGTACAGAAAACCCACAAAAACAAAATAAATACTGAAAAACTTAAAACTCTATTTTTAATCGCTTTCGCGCCGTGACAAGACAAGTTCGAGCAAAGTGAAAACGGCTAAAATTGAAAATAGCTAGAAAAGCAGGGCGACCAAAGATGCTAAAAATAGATGATCATAGTCGCTACCCTAGTCGACATTTTATACCAAACATGAAATATATACATATATATTTGGCTTTGTTGCCTAACAAGACAATTGCACCAACAACAACAAAAGAGCAAGTCAAATGCAATTTATAAATAACAAAATGAAGGCATTTCCCCTGTGACATCAGCGCCAGCATCATCTGAACATGAAAAGGCATTTTCACAGCGCCTTTGTCGCTAAACAACTTTTCAAAACACCCATCAATAGACGTGGCACAGTCAGACAAACAGACAGACAGAGCTGCGTTTTATTATAAAAAGTGATCTCATTGCTGTTGTACTTAGTTTTAGATGTGTATATAGTCAATAAAAAGGCTTTAAAACTCGTAAGCCTTGTCGACGGAAAGTGTGATCACCACAGCGTTTGACTTTGGTTTACAGATCAGATTTTTTATGAGCATAATAAATCAATTTTGTAATGCAAATGTGTGTCAAAAATATTTGATTAATTATGTTAGTCACTTAACGATAAATAGCGCAATATAATAAAATTATTATTTAGCTATTAATGGAAGAAGTAATTAAATTGCGAAACAAAAAAAATATATATGTAATGTATTATATAATATAAGTATAAGAAGAACAAAACTAAAAAATATGTTCATAAATAATATTTGAATTAAATATCAATAACAATTGAATAAAATTTGCAAATAGTTTTAAAAAATCGACATTTTCTTTCTTTTCTTTCTTTTTGGGGTATATAAAGGAAATTTGCAAAGGTAAAATAAATCAAATACAATCGAATTTGTACTTATACATTTTATATACATTTTATATATATATATATACGTTCAGTAATTAATTATGCTATATCCAAGCGAACTACATCATATAACGCACTTAGCAAGATATCGACATGCATCAATATTTGCTCGCCCAATAAAAATAATATAATCAGAGGCCAATTGATAAATGGAAAATTTGGAGCAGTAGCTGACAAGTTTGTGGCAATTGGACAAACAAGATCAGCTCCGGGGGCTGGTCATCGTCAAGTGTGAGATTATAATCGCTGTGCGGGCAGATAACTGAAACATACAACCTGTATCCCGCTCCCACATCTACGCCATTGGCTGTACAAACACGATAAGAGCCGCGTGTCGCAGCAGCAGCAGCAGCCGCAGCAGCAATCAGCAGCAGCAGCAGCATCGGCCTGATTATGTCTGTGCCATCTAAATTTCTATTCAGTCAGCTTTTACACAGACAAGATCACGGTTAACAAGATTAGGATGTCCACGCTGGAAGACGCGGTCACATTTCGCCAGAAAACCCAAGTCAATCAAAATCTGGAGGCGCAATTTCGCAGCTCTTCCACGGAGTTTATACTGATCACCGATCATCGCACCTCCAAATACAAGAGTCTCGAGCAGCTGGAGGCAGCCAAGCAGGGAAATGATTCGACCAACTCCCGTTTGCGAAATATCTGCAGCATGAAGACACTAAAGAAGCGTCTGCCCATCCTTAACTGGCTGCCCAAGTACAATCTGAGCGATGCCTTTGGCGATCTCATCGCGGGTCTGACAGTGGGTCTAACGGTCATTCCGCAGGGTCTCGCCTACTCGGGCGTTGTCGGTCTGCCACCACAGGTAAGAAACTGAAGCGTGTCTGGGCAAATAAGTTTTGCCGTCAACCTTATCTATGTGGGTTTAAGTTTCTTTACTTAGAAGCGCATTAATCAAAATACTTATAAAATTAGAATTTTTGATGTGCGCAGCGAACTCAACTACTGAATTACGCAGATTTGGCTATAAATTGTTCATTCGAAAATTTATTAGATAATCCTTTAATTGGGATAATATATGTTTTAAAAGGTGTATCTAAATATTTAAAATGTTTTCATTTATTGAGATATTACATTGTTTGCTTCATATTAAAACATCATCGAATTAGAATTATTAAGAAAGAAAATAATATCGTTTCATATAAAAAATTTTTTAGTAATAAGGGTTAACAGCCTGATATTAATTAACATATCCTCAGCAAGCCTATAAAAAGGTTCTTTAAAAATAGCAATTTGGTTTCATGATATAAAAACGTGGTTTAAAACAACATACCAAAAATCACATTTTAATTTTTTCTTGATTTGGAATTTTGTCGTAAACGATTTTATTCCTCGGGTATATTTCTTCTGCGCATTATTAATTCCTGATATAACTGAAATATCCTCTGTAAAGGTATAAAAAGATCCTTTGAAATAACTTCCTAGAACCGATCTTATTCTTCGGGTACATCCCTTCTGTGCATTATCAATTCCCGATAAGGGTACAAAAAGGTCCTTTAAATAAAAAAATAGGATTTTGGTTTAAATTATCTTAATCTTTAGGTATATCCCTTCCGCGAATTATCAATTCTTTAAAAAAAAAACCTGCCCGAAATCACACAAAATATTTGTGAATACATAAAATAGTTTTTTGTTGGAATAAATATAATTTAGTTTTCCTGCAACTTTCTAATTGCAGTACGGTTTGTATGGCTCGTTTATGGGGTGTTTCATGTACGTGTTGCTGGGCACGTGCAAGGACTGCACCATTGGCAGCACCGCGGTGGCTTCGCTGATGACCTACCAGTTTGCCAAGGGCTCGTGGCAGCGTTCGGTGCTGCTCACCTTTCTCACCGGGTTCATTGAGCTGCTGATGGCCGTCTTTAGGCTGGGCTCCCTGGTGGAGTTTGTGTCGGGACCGGTGAGTGCTGGCTTCACCAGCGCCGTGGCCCTCATCGTGTGCACCTCCCAGATGAAGTACATTCTGGGCGTGAACAGCGATGGGGCCTCGTTTCTGCAACGCTGGATCAGCATGTTCCGTGACCTGGACAACATACACATGGCGGACAGTTGCCTGGGCGTCGGCTGTGTGATCATACTCCTGATCATCCGTAGCCTGGGCAGGCTGACTATCGGACCGAAGGATCCCAAGCAACGTACTCGCCCCCAAAGGGTCATCAATCACGTCATCCGATTTATGGGCATCTCACGCAATGCGACAGTTGTTGTGGCCGCCACTGTAATGGCCATCAAGTTGGACGCGACTGGCCAGAATCCGTTCCGTCTGACCGGCTATATACCGCCTGGCATGCCACCGCTGGCGCTGCCGCCCTTCTCCATTGCATCGCAGCCGGGCAATGCTACGGCCGGCATTCCACCTGTGCCCGGCGAGAGTTTCATCGAAATGGTCGAAAGCTTGGGTTACGGTTTGATTATCGTGCCGCTGATTGCCCTGCTGGAGAGCGCCGCGGTGTGCAAGGCCTTTGCCAAGGGCAGGCACATCGACATGACCCAGGAGCTGATCGCCACCGGCGTGGCCAACATCGCCAACTCGCTCGTCAGCGGCTACCGCAGCAACAGCGGCCTGGCCCGCTCGGCCATCAACAATGCGAGCGGCTGTCGCACCAGCATGTCCAATTTGTACATTGGCCTCGTGGTGGTGCTGGCCCTCAGTTTTCTCACCGAATACTTTTGCTTCATACCGCGGGCGGTGCTCGCCGCCGTTCTCATCTCGGCGGTGATATTTCAGGTGCAGTACCAGATCGTAGTGCCCATGTGGCGCAGCAAACGTGAGTAGCCGTCAGGCAATCAAGTGCTCCTCATCCCTCCACCAACTAACTTCTATTGCAGGCTCGGATCTGGTGCCTGGCATATTGGCGTTCGTTACGTGTCTGGTGTTGCCTCTGGAGATTGGCATCCTGGTGGCCATTGCGGCCAATCAGCTGTTTATTCTGTACCATGCGGCGCGGCCCAAGGTGATGCTGGAGCAGCTGGAGACGGAGCAGGGTATTCAGTTTGTGAAAATCACGCCAGATCGTTGCCTGATCTTTCCATCCGTGGAATTCGTACGCAACATGGTCGTCAAATTGGGCACAAAAACCACGTTGCCCGTCGTCATCGATTGCACCTATATCTATGCGGCTGACTTTACCGCCGCCAAGGTCATCTCATCCATGGTCGATGATTTCCGCTCTCGCCAGCAAAAGATAATCTTCTTTAATCTCAAACCCAGTGTGGTCAGCATTTTCGTGGGCCTTAACACTCGGCTGGTGCTCTGCTATAATATGTACGCTCTCAACCAGGAGCTCCTGAGCTTCGAGGGAGGCCTGTCGCAATCGGTGGAGTCCCTTGATCAAGTCGAGAAAAACGCGGGCACAGATTCCGCCAGCATGGCCAGCACCCTATCCCTGACCAGAAGCTAGATCAAGTCGGATTTTGTAAAATATGTGCATATTTTTTAAAAATTCGCAAAACACAAAATTAATAAAATTCCTACATATATTTTAAAACATTAATAAAATAAAATTTAAGAAAATACCAACAAAGAAATATTATATCATATGGTACATATTATGTCAATTAATTTGTAATTTCTTATGAACAAATTAAAACAAATATTTGAACAAACAAAAAAGTAACAAGTTTTCGAATTACGAAATTTCTTTTAAATATGTAAGCTTCTGTATCAATAGAAAGCAAAAAAACCAATCTTAAAATAAATTGTGACATGTACACAATTTTATTTATTTTTTCATTTACATAAACCTGCATATGGGTTTATATATACATATAGTATGAATAGACATTTGACGCTTTGCTCTATTGGCAATTGCAAATTACGCCAAAAATAGAACGCAGCAAAAAAAGCTATAAAACATGGACGTGAACGACTGGGAAATTCTCCCGTTTCTCAGACTTAACTAGTCCTAATTAATATTTTTAAAACGTTCAAAAATTAATGCACTAATAAATTAACTCAGCTACCTAAAAAAAAAAGATGTAAAACTTTTTTACAGGGTGTACAAATAAACCACACACTTTTTTACAAGATACATTTTCCGTAAAGGTGAAAGAAAGCACAGAAATTGTGCGCTTGGTCCGAATGGGCGACGACATTGATCGACGTGGGCGACTGGGTCAAGTTCAGGTGACACATTTGCGGGCCCGAAGCTGAATCACCAGCAACAAAAAAAATGTCTTCACATGTGTAACTATGTAAACGCCAAAGAAAATGCGATTTTCTTCAGACCAATTGACGATGACGCTGAATATATATGTTTATATATATGTATGTATATATTGTTTATACGTAATTATTTTAAATTTTTTAAATATCTAACTTAATCTTTAAATTAAACCACAATGTATTGATTCTGATTAAAAGCGTAAAAAATACTTTCAAAAATACTTTTCATCGATAAACACAATTCGTTAAATAACAAATTTAATTAATCGATAAATTGTTGACAGCTCTAAATTTCAAAGTGCCAAATCGAAACTTCTTTGAAGAAGAAGCAAAGCACGTGATATTCGTGGTTACCAAAGGCAAAAAAAGTTTATACCCAAAAATATTAATAAAATATATAGTATGGGAAAACGAAACACTCGATTAGGTTCTAAAATTCATAATTTCAGTGGTCAAATATTAAAAACTGCCTCCAACTCGCAGTTAAAGCAGCTATTTCTCGAGAATTTCACAGACTTAAATAAGGAAAATCAAGAGAACAAACTGCCACCAAAACACGAAAAGCTTATACTTAATGGGGAGATGGGAGCAAATGTGGAGGCAATGCAGCCACTGATGAGCATGGATAAGGAGTTGTGTCCCCCGATGTTAGACGAACAAACTGAAGTAGGAGACGTCGAGCCGGCCGATAAAAATGAGTTGGAGAACAATAAAGCAGTTATTGAGTTCAGAAAGCCCACGAGTCCAATGCGCTTCAAGGACAACGAATTCGAAGATGAGGCAAAAGTTCAAATCAGAAGTGAGCCCGAGGATTTGTCAGTCGCAAATACCAGAAGCAGATATGTTGTACGGCAGACAACCTATTACGACACCTGGTATGTGATTCGACCCAAAGTATGGCCATCTGAGACGCGGCAGCAGCGTCACTTTCTCGAATTACCGTTGGTCAAGTTGGCCAATGCCGCCAAGCGCATAAAACTGCCGTCGGCCAGGTGGAGCAGCAAGGTGACCTTGTACAAGGTGTCGCCGGCGGTGCTCGCGCGTCACACGTTGACCATATTCACCGGCGACCTAACGGCGCACAAGCTACCGGAAAGAGAGCGCCACAAGTATCAGCCGTCCTGCGTGATCTTTCGGCGCGAGCTTCCAAAGCAGGAGCTGCACAAATGCCACGTGCCCTACGATCGGGTGATCATCTTCAAGCAGAAGCACTTTACGGTCAACTTTGATGGGAAGCTCGTGAATCTCTGTGGCGCCCCGGAAGCAGTTACGTGTTTGATGGACGTACAAAAACTACTGGACATTCTCGAGAGCATTACATTGGCCAATTCTATGATTGAAATTGTGACGCCCTAGTGAGCGAAGGAGCGATATTATTTAAACAAACGTATATTTTACAAAAGAAATATTTAAATGCCAGTCAAACTCTATAAGATTTCAGTCAGAAGTGAAAGCTATCTGCTTTCTAAAAAAAAAATAAAATATTCAATCAATTTTGTTATTCAAAAGATAAAAAAAAATAAATAAAATCAACAGTCCAAACAAAAAATAAAGAGCAAACAATTTAATTGTAAAATAGCCTGCTAGATAAAAAAACATGAAAAAATACAAAGCTCGAATTTTAAAAACATTTATAAAACGTAAAAAGTTGCTTTTCTACAAACAAAAAAAATAATAAAATTTCCCATCTGTTTATATTTTCCACTGCTCAACACTTTTAAAAATGCATTTTATAATTTTAATATAAATATTAATTGTATCAACTCTTTTTTAAAAAAATTCAGTTAAAGCAATAAATAAGTCTTTAAAAGAAACAAAATTAATATATATATATATTTTCTCAATAGTAAATTGATGCTGACAATAAAACGTTTAAGGATGGCGGGTAAAGAAGAATGAAAAAAAAAAAAAACAAAAGTCTTTGTCCGAAACATTGAAAACAAATTTCAAAACTTGTAAAAAAAATTCAGAAAGGTTCATCTTCTTTCAAAACCTTAATTGCTATTGCAAAATATATAGTATATTTTATTTAATGCATCTTGTTAAAACTAAATGATATATTACAGAGAATATAGTTTGTAAGTGAACTAACCTTGCAGCTGTAGTATCGTCATTTGATATTCGGCCAGCTTCTCATCGACGTAGTCCTGCGATTGGTTCGCAATTATTTCGGCAGTCGATGGTCCGAACTCCTCCTCATCGTCATAGATCACATAGGACCTGGGCTGCGGTGGCTCCAGCGGCACGCCAACAAAATCGACGTGATCCTGTCCGTGTTGTCTCGGTTGTGGTGGCAGTGGTGGTGCGCCAGTTTGGCGCAAATATTGTGGTGGCGGTGCCGGCTGCGGATATTGTGGCTGCTGTTGCTGATGCTGATGCTGATGCTGATGCGACAGCGGCGTCTGCCGGCTGCTGTATGTGAAATCCGAGCTTGGCGTTTGGCACACTATCGGCGACGGAGTCGGCGACAGCTGGAACGAGCTGGTCGGCGGTGCCCCATACGAGTTCTGATGCTGCAGCTGCTGCAGCGGTGCCGGTCGATAGGGACGCGCTGGCGATGCTCCCACTCCGCCGCTGCCGTAGTTAAAGCCCTGCTGATCAAACATGTTTGGCGGCTGATACGGTGCCGGCGATTGATTGCCGCCGGGCCACTGTGGACGCGGATGCGGCATATTGTTGCTAATTGGACGCTGGCCACGCAGCAGCGGTGACGGCGACATGGCGTGGCCAAATGGACGCGGCCCGGATATTATTGGCGGCGGACTGGGCGCCGTTGTCCACGGCGATGGCGGACGGTACAGAAATGATGAGGGCGACGGTGAGGCGGGATTCGGTGCACGTGGATTCCAGCCACGTGGCCCATGGCCAAACGGCGGCGGCGGTTGCTGCCCAGACATTATTTCACAGCTTCCAACAGCCTTTCAGAATAGGTGTTTTTTTTTGTATGTTTTTCGATGCGGTTTTAATGGGTATTACTGGAGACGGTACTAGAAATTCAACGGGGGGAACGATGGCACTTCAATTTAACATATTACACTGTGAGTACAGAAAGGACATAATGCGGATATATATGTATTTGTTTAGATATCTGTACACACATCACTTAAGGCTGCCTCGAGGTAAAAAACAAAGTTTAGTAGCTTAAGCTGTCATAATTTTCTGAAAACTAAAATGTTCGCTAGTCATTTCCCCTTTTTTCAGCACACAGTTCTTAACTGTAGGCCATCAGTCACAATTTGCTCGTTATTAGCGAACGAACACCTGAACATCCAACCCAATTATGTCAAAATGGAAATAAATCATGACCTATTCTAAGGCGTGAGTCCCGCCTCTGATGAAATTTTGTTGTCTGTAGAACCTTTACGCATCAATTCTGTGCTATTTTCTAACGGAAGTGGGCTAAATGTTTATTCGAATTTTCGCACTCGATTCTGATTCTTTTTCATTCGTTTTTTCCTTCTACTTTTAAAATTGGCGCTGACGCCATCGCGAACATTTTGTGGCGGAGTCTTGCTTTCAAGTTGCCAATTTTTAAGAATACTTTTAGTTGTCAAATAGAATATTTGGAAAATATAAATACATTTATAATAATGTATATATAATGCTTAGGTGGCACATAATTTACAATGCATGAATATTAATATAAATGTATATAGAGACAACAGATTAGCTGCCAGTCAACATTTTTGAAGGTCTCGCCACGCAGACGCATACGAGGATGATAAATGTTTACGAGTGCTTTTTGCCACTGGCAAGGACATAAATACTACACACGCTGATCGCTGATCGCTCGGCTGATATCATTCATAAACTTAGTGCAGAGAATGGCGCAAAAGAAAAACAGCATACACACATTGTACAATATACATTTTAATATACTAAATATTCGGAAAACTTTTCATAGGTAAATGACTTTCACAAAAATTCTGACTTAATTGCATTTTAAGAAAACTAAAAAAAAATTTAAAAATTTTTTGAAAGTGAAATTTCGCAACAGAAATGGTGTTTTCTAATAAATAGGTACAGTAAACACTCTGTACATTAGCTGAGATTGCTGTTCAATTATTAAAGTGAGCTCGGTTCTGGAAAATTTACTTTTTTATAAAAACATCTATATTATCTAGGAATTAAATTATGATAAAATCATTTTTTTATGTTTAAAAAAACTAACAATAAAATATTTGTAAAATTAAGAATTCTTTATCAGTTTGATGCTAGTTTCTAGATAAATCTTAATTAATACAATTATTTATGGTATGTATTCTTTTGGCAATTTGTACTGTAGTAAATTTTCGAATAGGAAAAACATTTTTAGCAAACTACGTTCGTCATCTGCTCTCAATATGCACTAAATTTACTTTTAATGTCCAGCTGAAAATGAAAATTTGCAGTGTAGGCGTGTTATAGATCAGTCCCCATAGCACATGTCCCGCAGCGGAAAAACCATGCAGACTTTTCACTTTTGTGGCGGCGTTGCGTTGGGTGCTTTCGAATAAAAAGATTCAAAAATAGAAATGAACTCAGTTCGTTAAACTTTTACTCGGAAAAAAATCATGCTGAGCTGCTATTGCCGAGTGCAGCAGCATGCTTCGATTTTTCTTCACCACCCTCTCTCTCTCTTTTTCTCCATTAACTGTGCGCCCACTTTTAATTGCCATTTATTTAATGGTGTTTTAATATAAAGTGCACCTTAAGTGCACTCGCATTAACTAGCACATAATTTAGAAAAAACATTTTTTTTTCAAGTGGAAAACGTGTTTTTCCACGTTTTTTTTTTGTGTTTGATTCTCAAAAAAACAATTCTGCGATTATGTAATCCATTTTCGTATGGGGAAATTGAGTAATTGAACCAACCATTTAGAAAACTAAACACGTTATTTGATTTGTATATTTTTCAAGACACAGCACATAAAAATCGGCTTCGATCAGACTTTATAATAGATATATAACTTTCTATATATGCACTTGTATATATAGGCGTATATATGTATGTATTATGGCAGCAGGCCGCAGAATGTGCTGTGAAAAACTTTTTCGATATTGTTGAGGAAAAACCGAGAACAACACTCGACGAGCACGAAACACTAACTGAATAAGGCGCACATCTGACGGCAGGCAAATTTGTTGCGGCTGACACGATCTTCAAGGGAAATTCAAATTGGGGGTAAGGGGGAAAATGTGAAAATGCTTTCCACGAACACTCTTCGGCAACGACACCGAACTTTCCTCCGCTCGCCGACTCTCTGCACTGCCGGCAAATCGAAGTGCGCATGCTCCAAGGGAAGTTTCGGATTGTTCTTGCCGATTTTGTTTACACATCTCATTCTAAACAAAAAGCACGTTGAAAGCGAATGGCCGATAAAAATGGCGCCAACCATGAAAGCGTGCGCAAAATATTGCTCGCCTTGAATTGAATTCCTTTGAATCGTATAATTAACATACAGAAATATGCATAAACAGAAAAATTCTTAACAGTCGTCAATTTTATATATTTTCAAAATTAATGCTCAAAATAGGATTTATCTTTTTTGTTTTAATTATTTTCTTATTTTACTGGAATTATTTTTGGACAAAAAAAGTTTACACTGATGCATTTTGCAATCGTTCTGATTAATCGATATTTCTTAATCGTTTCCTTCGATTAACACTTGCATATAACATAATTTTAAAACGAAACCGCAAAAAAGTTTTAGATTATTGGTAATTCATTAATTAAGCATAAGAATTTTGAATTGCTTGCGAATATGCAAAAGCGATACAGAAATAAGTTTGGGGACCTTAACATTAAAGTAGTTATGATAGTAGTGCTGATTGCTGTATAAAAGCTTTATCTTTATTTAAAAAAGTTTTACAATACGTGTTGTGTCATAAATATAAATGCCGTTATAATGTTATAGTTTTAATTACTTTTATTTTTCATATTTTACATTTATTGAGCATTTTCGTCTGCTCTTGCAAAATTAACCGTTCATCGGTTGTTGCCATATCGACCTAACTAACATGTGCACGCTTTCAGTGTTAACAAATTGACTTTAATATCTATCGATATTTATCGAATTTACTAATTCTTAAACATAATCAAAGTTTGTCAAAAACACACATTGCCCTAGAACGTATTGTCAAGTAAACCGTATCTGTCGTACATGTATGTAGTATATAAATTTTAGTTTGATTCTGGTATTCAGCAAAATTATCAAAAATATTATCGTTTCCACATCGGCTCAAATATCAAATTTTAAAAGGTAAATAAAGTGATTTATTAAAATAAGATTTATAGGTGTATGTTTCAAATACTTTTAACAATAATAATACTAACCAAATACATATAAAACTGTTAGTTGCAAGCGACTCAGTTTACTTAAATGAGGAGTAACCACTGTTAAGTGCAAGCGCATATGCCAATCAGCTTTTGTTAGCTAGCACTGCGTCTGTTTGATTAACATAAAGCGCCATCTACATTTGAATATTCCGACTTACCAGAGACAACCGTTATTATGGCGGCATATTTAATATAAAAATGGTACAAATTATATTTTATGCAGATCTATCAAAGAAAACGCCGTTTTTCTTGTTTCTATTTGCATTGAACACACAACATGCGTAAAGACTTTATTTATTTATCGATATCGATTTATTGCATTGTATATCTTGTCAACTTTTTCGCATACTTTTGTCATATTTTAGTACAGTGTTTGCTCTTGTGGCATTGCTTACTAACTAATTAATAGAAATTAGGTTTGCAAATATGTAATAATTGTTGTTGTCATGTTCTTGTTTATTCATTGACCTTGGGTTTAATTAAAACACTATTAAATCTGTTTAAACAATATAACATTTTATGTTTTGTTGTATGGATTTTAAATTCATCTACTCTTGATTGGCAACATCTTTGGATTAAATGCAATTCACAATTACTTGGGAGGGGGAAACTATGTTAGTTTATATTTTTGGATAGGTTCTCGTGTGTTGTATTTTTGAGTGCTTGCCAAGCGCATTCTGCTCGCATTGACTTTAAAACTGTAAATATATTCCTCTATATGTATACATATATGTATACTGTATTATTATTGTTAGTATTGCGTTTTAGCATTTGTAGTTTAACTTTATTTATTTGCTTTGCATAAACGTTTCTGTTGCTTTTTACTTTTGTGACCCGCAAAAACAGTGTTGTAAATTACAAAAATATATCTCGTTTCTTTGTTTGTTGTTGTTGTTGTTGTTTTTTGTGGCATGCTGTTGTTGTTGTTTTCAAACTTAAGCACTATAACCCGATGAAACAACACAATAAATGATTTGTCATAATGTCATACGCATAAATCCCAGACATATGCATATTTTATTTCTTATTACAATACAAAAGGTACGAAAGGCGCGACAAATTCCGCATAGCTTCCCATAAAGAAGTCAGCGAAATTTACACTAAAAATTGACTTAATTGTGAAAGTAAGGGCAAAAGTAAAACAGATTTAAACGTTAAGTTCCAATTCTTAATGCCTACATTGCAGAATCTAGAAAGTGAAGTTTTATTTATTTTTTTTCTTTTATTAATTTTTAATTATTCATATTTTGCTTGTTTTTTGTTTTTTTATAGCATAATAGGAAAACTTGAATCGAAAGCGGCAACTAGCACGAGTATCTGTTACTTTGTTACTTTATCTGATTTAAATTGCATTTTTCATTATCTTATTAGGTCAGTGCCTCTTATTGTATATATGTATGTATATTTATATGTATGTGTATTCTCTACTCGGCGCGACAGAGCAGCGAGGCGAAGCGAAAGAGTCGCATCCAGCTGAATAGCTTCGATTCGATCAGATTCTCCTCCGCCGTCGAGGTGGTCATCGAGACCCGCGACGAGTTGGAGGATTTACTGCTTCGTTTCTGCTGCATGATCCTTGGCGAGCTCATCTTCATAATCGAGTAAGTCGTCTTGACTGCTGTTTGGGCGCACGCCGCAACGGGGCGTGGCAACGATGGGCGCACGAACGTGAAAAGCAAACGCACAAGCTGCAAGAGAGAGAGAGAAGAAGAAAAAAGATATGGGATTTAGTTATAGTTGAAGTGCTGTTGTAATCCAAGTGGCTCCAGCCCAAGACCCACTCTTAGTGGGTGGGGGAGTGTGGCTTTGTATATGGAGCGTGACATTTGAACGGCTGTCAGCATTCGCAACAGAGGCCAAAAAGCTCACCAAAAGGCAACTGTTGACAGGCTACGCAAAACGCAAAATTTTGTTCATGCTTTATTGGCTATTCAACTGTACCCAGCGTCCGCCCGCGTGCCCTTCTGACCCAACTCAACCGCCATCAAATTGATGACCTTGCCATCTCCCTCTCTCTCTCGCTCTCACAAACGCTCTATCGGAATTTGTGTGGCATGCTCCGGTTTCCAGCGCGTAGCCAAACCCAACCGAAAAACTGCTTCAATGACAAACTCAACGGTTCGTTAAGTACATAGATTGGCAAATGAATTCATGTGTGTGCGTGTAATAGAATTGGCCGGGTGTCGTGTTTTCTTTTATAACACTCGTGCTCGTGCTAAAAAACTTAAAAAAAAGTATAGAAAGAAAATCAAGCTGAAATAAATTCTTAGTTTACATTTCAACAAGCTTTTAATAAAAAACAACCTCAACAATCAGATAAACTTGTCTTACGTATTTTTTTAAGAATTACAAGCTGGTCACACTTGATAGGTGCAAAACAAAACAGGCACGAAAAGTTCACATTGTTTGGTCCATCTCTAGTATGCATATGCATATGCATACAGACACACACATATCAGAGTGTGTGCGTGTGTGTTTGTACATGTTTGTTTTCTCTAATTGACTGAAATCCTGTTGATCGCAGTTCTACGTCATTTGCAATTATGCAATGCAATCGACTCAATCTAAAAGAACGCCCCGCAATTCCCCTTTCCTCTTTGGTTCTGCCACGCCGAGTGTTGCCGAGTCTCGCACAGCAGCAAATTAATTTCAATTCTCATTTAAGTTTTACAATCTCAGCGCTTTCTGTTGTGTTTTGAAACCGTCTACGTCGACAACGACAACGACAACTGACAACAACAAATGCAACAACAACGACAGCAGCAGCAGCCAAGAAATATGTGTCACGCAAGCAACAGCTACAACAACAACAACAACAACAACAACCACAACAAATGCAACAGCTGAATGTGTAGACCACGCGACAACATTTTATTTATGTATATATTGTGTGTATTTTTTTTTTACACCAATTCAAAGTTTTTTCATTTTTTTGAATATTAAAAGTTTCTGAAAGTGTAGTCGTTCAATACGCCTGCGCATTTTTAATACCCTACACATGAGTGTGAGAAAAGTGGTTTAAATAAAATTTTTAGTAATGCTGGATTAGGTGTTTCAATCGCCGCTAATGAATTTAGAAAGTGAAAACATGGAATATGTACTGGTGTATACTCGCATCAGATAAACTTTAAGAAATTTTTGGCTACGACAAAAATGCTAGTCAAAAATTTTGACATGTAAGCCTCCAGAATCCGTATCCCAAAAATCTACATTAAATATTGTATATACATTTCTGAAAAAATTTTTGGTAAAAAATTATGTCAAAATGTACAAAATGGTAACATGTAAAGCTCTTGGATGCACATCTCCAATACTCTAAACTTCCATAACTTGGCCAAAACTGAACCGATTTTTATCGGTTGATTAGTTGATTAGTTCTCGATATTGAATCTACATTTCAAATTTATGAATTTCTGAAAATACCATATTTAGATTTTTTTTTTGATAAAATAAAGAAATCTTTCTACTCATTTTCGAAAAAATAAATTCGAAAAATTTAAAATAGAAACAGTTAAAGTTTTTATTAAAAACAATGTTAAAATTAAAAAAAATTTTAACAAGTAAAGCTCTCTGGTCCAAATCTCCCATACTTAATAACAGAACAGATTTCATGTTTGATAACATTTCAATCATCCGTTTTCATATGGATAATAAATATTGTTTAAAATTAAAATTTGAACGCGTATTCCGCTGTCGGTTACACCCGACTGCAACGTTCTCATTGTTTCTAATTTAAGTTCGCTAGAAAAATATCTTGGCTGCCAGGCTGTAACGGTATCCATTCCATTTTTCTTAGACATAGACATTTGGAATTTTTGGTTTTATGTTGCACTTTAATCTTTTGATGCGAGTTATGCAGCTGCTGCTGCTGCTGTCGCTGCCCACGCGTGCCCCTTCCCCCATTCCCCCCTGTTCCATCATGTGGCTATTGGTTGACACTTTGTCGTCGTCGTTGCTGTTGTTATTGTTGTTGTTGTTGTTGTGTGGGGTAAACAAATGATTGAGCTTTTCCCTGGCCAAGCGGGGGCGCACATTTGTTTTATTGCATTGCCGTTGGCAGCGGGGCGTATGCGTGATGTTTTTATTGCCGTTAAATTAAAATGAGACGAACTAAATGAGGATGAAACTGCTGTGCGATATGATGACGGGTTCAGAGCATATGCCGCGTGCCTGAAGGCGCCAGCATCTCCAATTTATGATCGCTTAGCGTCGAATTCCAATACGAATCAATGATTAGGCATGAACACAACACTAATTTGTGGTACCTATAAATACACACACTCTCTCTCTCTCCCTCTCTCGTGTGTCGCATGCTCACATTGACCCACTTGGCAGGCAACTCTTGAACTGCATGTTGAGTTTGTGCCAAAGTCAATTATCAATTTGCTCTTTTCAATCCCGAAGCCTCTGGTCACATTTCTACTGTTTCGTTCAGTTTCAATTACCCGTCACACACAACGCAACGTGCAATATGCATTCTACAGTTCGTTCAATTGACAACAGCAGCCGTCAGGGAACGTGGAAAGAGGAAGAGACAGAGCAGTTTGACATGTTGCCGTTGAGGGCGAGCTAACGGCTGTCACAGAGGTCTGTCTGCATGCAATTGTGTCCATAGACCAGTTGGAAATTCGAAGGAAAAGATGCGGCCTTCGACTCGATGACATTTTGCTAAAATACCCAAGGCGCAAATTGATGCGAGCATTACAGGACTCCCTTAATGACCTGTCAGGCTAGTCGGCTTTCCGAATATCCTGCATGACATGTCAGCAAAGTTACTTGCGACAGCTTTTTTTAACTTTTGCTATGACAAATCACGGCAGTGTTAAGTTTAGTTATTTGCTTTCATTTGATTGGTCATTCAAATTTTGCATAATTTTATACTTACATACCAGAAAGCTTCAATAGCTTGAACCTTGAAGATTTTGATAGCTAAGCAAATGCTTTTTCACTAAACTAAACTACTATATAATAAATATCTGTTGTGATACAAGACGAGTTGGCTGACAAGTCACATAGGTCGTCATGCGTATGACACGTCATCAAAGATGTCACCGAGAGCTAGATTTCCATCAGAGTATAACATATGCATATTGTTACTAGTTCATGCAGTAAAAAGGGCATATTGGTTTCTTAAAAATGTAATTTCTTCGACGCCTTTGAAAGTAGAGATTTGCAAAAGGAATATATATTCTCGTATATTTTTTTTACCTACGTCTAAAGAAGACGTGACAAATTGATTGAATCGTTAAGGATAATAATGTTTATTTTATAGCTAGAGTTAACAAACTCCGCAAAAAGTTTTCAGATGACCTCCTCTAAACAAAAAATAACAAAAATCTATATTTTTTCGAAAATAGCAAGGATAACTCAGACCTTAGCTCGACCGTTATAAGCTATCGTTTTGCACAGCTAAAGAGTATTGCGCAGTCGGTTACACCCGATGGCAATGTTCTTACTTGTTTTTTTTTTTTTGCTACCTCTGTTGACAGCGCCTGCGGTTTCGATTGCATTTGAAAAGCGCTGAAGTTGGCTGTTATCAAAAGCGTGCTAGTTGAGCGCCCCATTGACTGACGCAGCCTCACGCAGGCCGACTGTCTGTCTGTCTATCTGTCTGTAGCTTGCTCCACATGTGACATCCGTCTTAATGAGGCTTCAATATCACTTGTCAAATGTGCGTTATTTCTGTTGTTGTTGTCGTCGTTTTGAATTGAAAATGAACAACAACAATTGCATGACAGACACATCTATAATAAAAATGGTATATAGCTATATCTAATTGGGTCGTTCTCTAGCAAGACAAGCAGCCAATACCAAACACGCTGAACTTGAACGCCTTGACAAAAGCTTTTCCAACTCGCGCTCAGCTGCTTTTGGGCGCGCTATGAGCTCAACAATTCACAGAAAATGACATCAGAGCCAGTTACCAGTTCAACTTGAATTGGCAGCTTATAAATATTTACAAAGATAATCACAGCACAAACACACACACACACAACGGTTGGGTTCAAAGATACAGTTTACATCAGGTTAAGCAGTCGCAAGATGCGCTGTTAACAACAAACATTCGGAAAAACCGCATTGATATTTAAAGCAATGCTAATTTTCAGAGATATGCAATGTCTTTACACATCATTGTTGTTGTTGTTGTTTGTCGTTGTTTCTATTGTTGTTTGTAACTGTAAACGAGTTGGTGTCTGCGAAAAGTCTCACAACAGCCGCAAAATGAAAAACAAAAATAAGTATCTGTCAGATGCGCCGCATTGTTTTGGCCCAGAACCGCATTGAAGCAGCGCATCAGTTGAGGGCTTCAAAACCGCAAAGGCAGCAAGTGCCGTAGGGCCTCTCTAGGCTAAGCCCTTTGCCACACCCTGCGTCCAGCCCCCCTCACCTTTCCCCTCGACAGCGAGTAACAGTTGTAACAGTCTAGTTAACTTGCATCTACAAAATGAACGAATGTATCTGCAAGTTACTTACAATACCATGTAGCTGTATCTTGTTGTCGTTTTTTATTAAAGCTGTTGCCGTTTCGTGTTGTTATTGTTGTTGCTGTTTTTTGTTGACTGACTGACTGACTTTCGAAACGTGTTGTCATGTAAATTAACCAAAAATGCCATGTACTTTACATAGCTGTCACAGTGCACACAAGTCTCTATCTCTCAAAGATAGAACAAACAGAGAACGCCGCCAGCCTGAGAAATGCAAACACAGCAAATGGACTGGCGAAGAACCAAACAATAAAAAAACACAAAAAAATGCTCTATATACCGACATCGGTGCAGCTTAAGCAAGCAAACAATTAACATAACTCTGCCAAAGAAAATGGGCAGACATTTATTTTGGTTACCTTATTTAAACTTCAGAGTTTTTAAGCTACCTTAGAGAATACAAAATAATATACTATTTTCAAAGTGCAAATTATCTTTTAAAGGGAAAAAGAAACTACGAAAAACTGTTCTTAAAAGTACGTAGATAATATCGAAACCTTAATATTTACTCCTTTCAATAAGCCAATAATATTATTGATAGACAAAGCACTAATACAAATTACATTCATTTTTAATGCCAATTACAAATACATGCATAAGGATATCTGCATTACTGGCCATATTAATGATTTGTTTAAACTTAAACAACAACAGAATGCGTATATCTATCGGCTAAGCGATTGTATATTTATGTAAATCGATAAAAATTAGCCAAAAGCAGACGCGATTACATCCCAAACACATTACGTACAGAAATGCAGACTTTGTGGCATTGTTCATTTCCGCCGCGTTAGACTGCAAACTACAAATGCAAATATTTAAACATTATGGCGCATAAAATGCTCGACAGTTACAACAATAAACAGAAAACCAAATGAGAGAATCAATAAATAAATAGTAGAAGAAACATGTGAAGTTCAAAGCAAAAAAAAAAAGATGTGAACGGGGCTCTTTTTTGGGTTTCCCCCCCCCCCCCCCCCCCCATAATCGCTTGGTGGTCACTCGTTAAGGGGCGGTCGCGGGGCCAAAACGCTTACATAATGATCGGAAAATGTTTTGTTTGAAGCGCGTGATAAGAAAAGACGCACAGCTAATGGCCTTCAATTTTCAGCATCATTGTAAGCTCGTAAAACGGCGACGCAAACAAACGTGCCGTAAATTAATTTAAAAAACAAAAAAAACTACAAATAAAATGTAAATTGAATTCATTTAAAAAAAGAAAGAGCAGAAACAAAACTAGTTGAGTTTTCATACCTCTCGCGTCTTCAAGTGTTTTTTTTATTTATTTTTTTATTTTCCTCTTTTTCTTTTAGAGAGCGCCGTGCATAAATAGAGATGACTTTTAGTTTTACTGCGACTAAGCCCACACACGCACACACACACACACTCAACCCGAGACACACCTCTAATCAAACTGACCTGAGCACCATTTGCATATTTAATCAACTCTTCACGCCCTTTCGAATTTGACCTTTCGCCTGAAACTCATTGAAACAGCAAACTCGAAATTCCTATCGATTTTCGATTATATCCTCTAATTGACATGCCAGTCCGTCCAGTCAGTCAAAGGAAGCTTCTGTCCAGCTGTCAGTCAAGTGCTCGTAGAGCTCCATCAAAAATTTAATAAATTTCATTCGCATTTCTTCGACGCAAATTAAAAACCCCCTCCCCAAACCAAAGCATTTGTTTGTTTGTTTCTTCTGCTTAATTCGTGTAAATTCCTCAACAGCTGACTTGATGCGGCCTAATACTTAGCTCTGATGTTGGATCAGGTTCTATGTAAGCCCCAAGCGCTGGCTGCTCATTAATTTTAAGTCAATCGCATTCAGGCAATGTTTGCAATTCTTTTGCATATCCACGAGGCAAATTGAATAAATCAGATTTATTTATGCAATCATAATAACTCGGTTGAAATAAAACGAGTCTTGACAAATGATTGAAAACCATTTAAGACCCGAAGAAAATTTTAAATTTAAATTACAAATAAACATACCAGTACACTGAGAAAATATTGTTACATAATTTTATGGTTTATGGAGTAGCACATATTTCATTTAACAAATTTTTATTATCAAAAATCCAGAAAAAAATAATAAATACATTAAATATATTTTACGATTTTATTTTTAACAAAAGCTAAAACAAAGTCAATATATTTTTAACAACAATAAATATAGTTATAGACCGGAAACAGTAAGAATTTAAAATATATTTCCATGTTTAATGCGGCTATTATAATGGTTTTCGAATCAAGATACGTCCAATACTTTGGATTCAAGTCGAAATCTTTTAATGTGAGTTTCACACTTTAACGCGTTCTCTTTTCTGTTTATTGCATGTTTTTTAATAAATATAAAAAAAATGCACAATAGCAAGTTGGGTGGAAAAACTGGTGATATAAATTTGGTCTTATCGGGCAAGTGGTCACACGCCCCCAACTCCAGCCCCCAACCAACTGGCATAGTGATATAATCTGCTTTATGCTTTTGGGTTTCATTTGTTGTTGGGCACTTTTAGTTTATTTATTTGGGCCACAAATATTGATTTCCCGAGCTACTTTGCTGTAAATGTAACCTAACCGATAACACAACGATAAGTAGGAGTATCCAAACTTGAAAATCGGGTACTCATTGTGCACATATGTGCGTCCACATTTACTTATTTCAAAGATAGTTTTTTTTTGTGTTGTGTTGGAGCCAAGTGCATTTAACGATATGATAAAAGTGCGGAACACATAAAATGTTGGGCAATGTGGTTGGCGTTGGAGTTGACCCAAATTAAATACGAGCACACAGCTGGGATTGTTACATAGACATATATAAATATATACAACGATATCTGCTAGTATATAGCATTATGTTGTACTAGTTCGCTTAGATGCTCGTATTTATTCAATTAAATGGCAACAAATGCTAATGTTCCTGCATATGACAGTGTGAATGTGACAGCGTCATTCTTAATTAATATTAATTAGGTACTTTAAGTGCTGGCACATAAAACAAATTAATAACCAAATGATAAAAATCCGCAGCGCGCAGAATTGTTGCCCGCTGTGAGGCGAAGTGGGCGTAACCAACATAGATGGTAATGTTTATTGGCCTATATTTACCAGCAAACAATGCAACTAACAGCAAGAGCAAAGTAATTAATAAACGAAGCACAAAGTAAATAATGCCTCTGTGCCGGATAAGCCAAGTGAAAGGATATGTTGATGCGAACATAAATAAAGCTATGTGACGCAATTAACATTATTTGAAGAGCTCTCGGAAAACTACATTAAAACGCCAAGCAGCAGAAAATGAATTTGGTTTTTTATGGGCGCATATTTTGAAAGTGTAAATTAATTATGTTTTTTTTTTTTCGTGGAAAACTCCGAAAAACAAAGAATTTGTAATTGATGCGTATTTGCATTTATCTACTGCACACGCAACTTGAACATTTAACATTTTAATTGCTGCTCAAAGTAGCTCTTAAATTTATCTTACCAAATTTCGTATTCACTTCATGGCCTGAATTAATATTAACTGCTGTTGGAAGCAGTTTAAATTTTACCATTACTACTTTAATTTCATTAGTAGCTTCAGTTACTTATGTAATTACACCGGACGTAGCTTGGTTTTGGAGCGGGATTTAATTTCTTCAAGCTATCTCTCTATAAATCATATGATATATACTATGTTTTAAATAAAACGAGTTCTCTGGGGTATCATATAAATTATTTCAAAATATTTATATTACAACTTAGTTAAAATTTCTAAAATTTCATTTTTTAAACTAACTGAAAGCAACAGTTGCCAAACTCTTCATCTTATAAATATTATCAACACACACACAAAACACAGAATTCTTCTGACTACAAACACAATCCACTTGTACATCGAGCACATACATATACAAATATTTTTCAAATTAGAATTTATGGAGCAAATATGTTCAAACTTATGTAAGGTCTTAAAAACAAATAAAAAACGAGCCCAGATTACGTTTGACTAAGACGGAAGGCATAACCTGATTACGTAAAATGCGTAACAAAAACACACACACACACACAATTGATAGCTACTTGGCTTAACGCTTTCAAGGACACGAATTGCCCAAGGACACAAATGAAGTGACGCCTTCTAATGCCTTGTTAAGAGTGCATTACACAACACTCAACACTCAAATGTGGAGTTGGCAAGACTTACCGTAAAAGTAGTAGGTTGGCAGCGCCTTTTTGGGACACTACGCTTGATAAGTAGGCTTTTGATAGATGTCACCCAATAAATTGTCCAAGTGTGTGCTGTGAAATCAAATAGAACGCAGCTAGCTTTTGACGTTAACGCTGCTAACAAATTTTTCGTTCTATTCAGCAAAATCTCGAAACTTTTCTAATGTTTTTCCCCAATTCGCACGACGCGTAAAACTCGCTAGCAAAACGAACTGTTGAGAATATCGGAGGACAGAAAACAAACGAGAACCTTGCGCCGCAAACTCAGTTGACTGAATGAAAACTCACGCACGCAGTGCTTGAACATCAGCAGCCTTAACGTAAAAAGCAAAAGCAGCGAAGAGAGTGAGAGCAGAACAGAGAAAAGCAACAGCAGCGCAGCTTGGCGCTCAGCAAAAGAATAGTGGGAGGCAGAGCAACAAGCGCACAGACCGTTACTTGAGAGAGTTGTCAAGCAGGTGAGCGTAACATTGTTGTTACTATTTGTTGCTGCCGCTGCGGCCGATGCTGCTGCTGCTCACGCGCGCTGCACCCGCATGCAGCAGAGTAATGTAAATATGTGCAGCAGAAATAACGCTATAAATTGATGCATCTTAGTTGATAAAATGTTAAGGTAATTTTTCATTCACTTTTCCCACGCTGCTAATGCAGCAGCTGCATGGCATTCTGTCAAAAATTCTCTCTCTGTTATGGTGCGCTGGTCTCTCGCACTCTCTTTCTCTCTGTGCTTTGCATGTAAATGCGAAATGGGAAAAATTTGGCAAGAGTAGCAGAAAAGGCAAAGCCAACTAACGGGACTGCTGCTGGTGCTGCTTATGTAACTTGATGTCGTCTCAGTCTCAGGCAACATTGAAGGGCAGTCAGCGACCTCGTTCTAGAAAAAAGGCAGCCCCACAGCAGCAGCAGCAGCGGCAGCGCACAAAAAAAAACACAAAACAAAATAAACATTCACAATGAAAACGTAGGGTTTTCTATGCATTCACATAACAGCGGGTGCCTCTGTGGGTGTGGATGGCTGATTTAACACGGTAAAAAGAGTATATTGGTTTTTGAAACCTGGAATATACATACATATACATATATATAAATAAAATTCTAATATTATTTTGGTTTTTTTTTTGGCGACACAAACAGGCAATTAATAATAGTCCATCGGTTCGAGGTCACCCAAGTATTTATTATTTTTATTTATTTTATATTTTAGTACATGTTCTACTTATTACACTGTGCACGAGTATTGCGCCGTCGGTTACACCCGTTTCGTGTAACTTGTTTTGTTTGGCGCTTGTGCGACATCAAAGCCAAAACGAAATTGCGCAACAGCAGCAAAGCTTCGCAATTGCCACGTGAGCTATGCGAATGTTATTTTTCCCTTATTTCAAAAATTCTTTTTTTTTTTATTTTTCCGTTGTCTTTGTTTGTGTGCTACATGGTTTTTTATAGACTGCTGCAGCAATGCATCTCGACAAACAATAAATTATCTGTGAGTCCTGCCCAACTCCTGAACTTTCTCTATTTACTCCACAAATATTTGCTCTATTCAATTCCAGGCGCCATTTATTTATGGCGCTCCTCGGTCAGGGGGCAACTGCAGGCCACTGTGCCATCAGAAGAGTGCTCTGTGCAAGATTTATGGTCAACACAAATTGGGTTAGGTCAGCATCAGAGTCAGGTTTGATAGCCAGCCAGGTTGGAGGGGTAGACCAAACACCTGATGCAAACCCCACACAGAACTTCAGTTCCAACTGCTTCTCCTCCTGCTCCCCCTTTGTTGCTTCCTGTATTGTTTGTTTTTGTGCGTGTGGCATCTGGTTTTGCGTAATATGCGTTTCAATTGATACGAAAATGTTCAAAGCACATGTCGTGGGCCCCAAAGGGCTAATTGAAATATATATATCCGTGTTTGTTTATACATATGTATGTCAAAAACTTTCTTAATGGCCACAGTTTACTTTTGCCATTAGACGTTGGCGCAAAAGTCGTGCAGTGTGCTTTTATTTTTGTGTTTTTTTTTATTTTGTATTTTTGTACTTATTCCATTTTCCACATTTTCATTTGGCTGCTGACCCAATTCCTGCAATATTGCTATCTCTGTCCATTGCAGTCGTGTGTGCAGCTGAGAGTGTAAAAAAAATGAGAGCGTGCAGTTGTCATCATGTTTGTCATCATCGATATACACACATTATTACATTATCGATATACATACATACATACATATATTTAATTCAATTTAAGTGGACTCACAAACACAGTCATTTTAATTGTCTGTAAAAGTTGGCGTCTATGAATAGACTAAAACTCAAAATGAATATGCCAAAAAATGAGCTGTGTAGATATGTAAAAAACATATGCATTGCTCGTGATGACGACGGCTTCTATTTTTTGCATTTTAGTAAGTGGCCACGACTGCAGTTAGCCACGTTTTTCACATTTAATATGCACGCACGTAACGACCCACATTCACACCCACTTCTCCGCTAGGCAATTAACTTGGCAGACTGCGTGGCACAGGCTGTCGTTTTCGTGACATAAGACAGTCAAGGAATAGAAAAAAAATATATATGTATATGTATATATATATATATAGCCCACCATCCATTCTTTTGCCTAACACCCTCTCATGTCACCAATGTCCTTGAGTCGCATGCTGAAGGCCACGAAAAGCTTTGTTTTTTTGAGGAAGCCATTAAAAATATGTTTCAAAAAACAAACTAACTTTTCTCTTTTGATTTATGTATTTAGGCAAGCCATCTTCAATCATGGGTGCGGATGCAGAGAACGGCAAAAAGATTTTTGTTCAAAAATGCGCCCAATGCCACACATATGAGTCAGGTGGCAAGCACAAGCAGGGTCCAAATCTGGGCGGAGTTGTTGGTCGCAAATGCGGCTCTGCTGCTGGCTACAAGTACACTGAGGCTAATATGAGACGTGCAGTCGTATGGAATGAGGCGACTCTGGATGAGTATCTTAAGGATCCAAAGAAATTCATACCCGGAACGAAGATGGTTTTCCCTGGACTCAAGAAAGCCGAGGATCGTGCTGATCTGATAGCTTTCCTCAAATCAAACAAATAATTGAAGGGCCCAAAAAAAATTGTTTAGAGTTAATTTGGACTTCTAATTTTTTCAAGTATTATAAAATAAATTAAAGCACTCACACAATTTTACTTTTTGTGCTTAAAAGTTTTTAATTTCAATATTTTAAGCTAGTTAAAAACACATTCAAATATAATCAAATATTCGCGGCAACTTTCATAACAAACAGCTTCTAACACAAAGCGGACTTTTACAGAAAGCTCAATGTTACGCGAAAGAGCTCTAAAGTCATTTTTCCACAAAAGCTGTTTTCGTTAAGATATTGCTGATATGATACAATGTATAATAGTTACAGCTTATATTTATTATTATTTTTATGTTTGGTGAACCGCACCAAGCCAAAAGCTTTTAGATCAAGAACACATTTAATATAAGTTTAAGTTTAATATAAGTGTTTAGCAATATAAAATATAAAATTTGTCAAAAATTCATCTTTAAGCATTTACTCATTTGGCACTGCTACAATATTTTAATTTCTCAATTTAATTTTTTAGGCACTACTCCAAAATAAGTAGAAATATCAAGAGGCCCGTTTAAGATGCATTTTTAATTATGATAAAAACAAAATACCTTGTCGGACAATGAATTTATTTTTAAAAGGTAATTTTTAAATACATCAAATATCGGGCTATCGTTTATTTTCTTCTCAAATATCAACTTATCGATATTTGCAACAATAACGATATCGAAACACCATCAGTTTAACCAATTGGTATTTTTTGTCTCATTCGCAAGCTAACTGTTCGCAGTAAACCACGGTTTGTGTTCAATGTAAGTAGTCGGAGTTGTTGCAATGACGTAAATTTCAAATTGTACAAAACCCTGAATTATTGATTGTGTTCAAAGTGTTAAGATTATGATGTGATAAATGTTAACCTTGAGAATTTGTTACATAATTGATGATCGCGCTGACTATAGACAATGCAAATTACAAATTTTTGGGGGTTGTTTGAGTTACATAAACGTGTGACTGTTTCTGCAAGGGTGTGTGTGTATATGTGTATACATATATTTGTTAACGTTAATGCTCAAAATTTGTGAATTTGGTAAAAATTAGCAACTATTATTCATTTATTAGATCATTGATGTTCTTTTATATGTATGAAAAGTCACATTGAGTTTAAAAAGAGCGCGAGGCGATTACATGAGCAACCCCTATGGTGCCAAAACGAGAGCACGATCATTTCATATCTCGCACGCGCGCTATAACTAAAAAAAAACTGCTCAATTTCGCGGAATTTTAATGGCGCGCCACGTGGTTGCCAAGCAAGTTACGCTTTCAATGCCCAGTTGCTCTTTGCTAAATACTTGCAAAAAAAAATCTGCAGGTTGCTTATGTAAGCAAAAACATTGCCCCAATTTCTTTGTTACCTGCTCTCACGCACTCTCTCATACACTCGCCCACACTGACACATCAGCATTTGGCCTGCTTCCAATGCACATCCTACAGCATAAAAAAGTGGTTTCTAATCTCATCTCAAGGCCGCAGCTAGATGACATTGTCGCCTTTCATGTAATCGCTCACTCTCTGAGAAAATGTGTTTATGCATGTGTGTGTGTGTGTGCGCGCGTATACTCATTGCAACGGAGCTTAGCTCTCGCATGCAACTAATATCGTTCAAGTTCGCATAACTGCATGCAATGCAATTAGTCACAACATATGCTGTTATCTTGATTTAGTGTTGACCGCGACACAGACCCTGAAACTGTATTGCTGGAAAAGTTGATGGAATATTTGGAGTTTTTGTCTGTTGCTGTGCGGCTCTAAAAATCTGACGCAACTTTTCATTTGGGATGCCTAAACAAGGCAGTTTTTCATGTCTAATTTTTTTTTGTTATTATTTATTTATTTTATTTACAAGGGTTCGAAAGCTTATGATCAATTGTTTTTTTTTTTTTCAATATTAAAACTTTTTTAAATAACTTTACAAGTTGGCAACACTGGCGAAGCAAGAACAACGACAACATGTGACCGCTCGTGGAGGTGGAGGTGTATGTGTGTGTGTGTGTCTGTTCGTTCGTTCGTGTCTGTGCTTGTGCGAATGTGTCTGGTGACGTTGTTCGTGTTCTTAACGTTGAATGAACTTTGGGCGGGCGGTCGGGTTTCGGAGAGTACAAATTGTTAGATAATCCAATAGTTAATAGATGGCGTGTGTTGTTATCAGGGCAACTGATTAATTTGGTGAGCCAACGAAAATGTTGATAAAAATTTGCTCACGTTAACAAATAATTCTTTATATAACGAGTCTAATTGTTTGGTTTTCCTGTTTCCCTCTCTCTCTCGCTCACAGTCGAGTCGGTGTTAACACATCAAATATTTATTAGCAAGTATGGGCGTACCAGCTGGTGATGTTGAGAAGGGCAAGAAGCTGTTCGTGCAGCGTTGCGCACAGTGCCACACCGTCGAGGCCGGTGGCAAGCACAAGGTTGGCCCCAATCTGCATGGCTTGATCGGTCGCAAGACCGGACAGGCGGCCGGCTTCGCCTACACAGATGCCAACAAGGCCAAGGGCATCACCTGGAACGAGGACACACTGTTCGAGTACCTGGAGAACCCCAAGAAGTACATCCCCGGCACCAAGATGATCTTCGCCGGCCTGAAAAAGCCAAATGAGCGTGGTGATCTGATTGCCTACCTGAAGTCGGCAACCAAGTAAAATGCATCTACATCTAAAAACCAGCACCACCTTAGAGCAACAGGATATCAGTGATGGGGGCGAAACAGTATCGCCTCCGAGCAGATCTTGACGTTGGCACGTATTCAGGTCACAATAATAATAACAACAATAAAATCAACAACTATATGTATAAACACAGAATACTGAACATAAAACTACAATTATGTTAATTTTAAAGTTTAAATAGGACAATTATTTAATTTATAAAGTGGATATAACTAATTTAAAGCCGAATAAATTGTGACGCCCACAAGAAATTAAATAAAAAAATTTAACAAAAATACAAGCTTTTTTTAATGGGGAAATGGGAAACTCAAAAATCGGACCAAGGCTGCCAACTGAGCGATAAAAGCTCTGCGTTGATATAAAGCTTAAAAAGCTTCCGACTCGGTAAATGTAATCAATATGCAATTAGTTTTTTTTCCATTAAAATTTATTTATGTATATATGTATGTATTTTTTTACATTCAAAAATTTATTTTACACGTTAATAACAATTTTATGTGGTTTTGGTAATCGAAAGTTCAATAGTAATTGTTTAGCATTTTAATTCACACGCTTAATAACATTTATTAATATTGCATTTATTTATTTATTTATTTTGTTTGTATAATTTGTTTTAAAGAAAAAGAAATACTTGATAGGTTTGACATGTGCATCGATGCGATAATATAATACAAATTTGCTTGCGGAAATCGTGAGACAAACTCTGTACAGCAGCGCTAAGTAAAATATATAAAAACAACAACAAAACATAGACAAAAAAAGATGATTCTTTTGTATTCTCATATTTTAGCTAAACAACTTTTACTCTCGTTTTTCTACATCTCTCTACTGGTTCGGAATGCCAACAAAGAGCAACAAATCAATTGGGTTTCAACAACAAACGCTGGCACCATCTGCAATCCTCGACGGACTCGCTATGGAGCTTAGCTTTTAAGATTAGGAAAAGAAACATGCGCTTATTTTAAGGGTAGCAAGATAAAAACGATATTGTTAAATGGGAGCGGGAGATGGAGTTGGAGACACTGTCCCCAGCTCTTATTGTTTAAGTTAAGTTTTTTTTAAGCAGCTGACGATCCCTTTGTTAACGATTGTACATGGTAGCTGTAGCGATGTTGATGTTGTTTTAGGCCTTGCCAGCAATGGGTGCAGCGCCTCCTTGTTTTTGGTTCTCGTTCTCCTTCTCCAGTTGCTTGCCAAGGTATTCCCTAGTAGAGAAACGATAAAAATATGTGCACGGGAAATTTTAGTGATTTAATTATTGAATTTTGAACGGATTTGCCGAGTGCTTGAACTCAAGGTGGAACACCTGTATAAATGCGAGTGTGCGTATCGAGTGGCACCTGAGTGCGAAGGATGCGTATGAGATGGGGGCATTCAAATACCATACTAACCAATTGTGTACCATCAGTTTTTGCACGGCCAGCAAGGCCTCATAGCGCACATTCGGATCCTCGTGGCTCAAATGCTGCATGACCATCTGTTTGCCGCCCAGCTGCTCCAGTACACTACAAGCAAAGGCAATTTAATAAAAGACTGGACAGGGAGCTGTTAAATTGCTTTGGAAACTCACTGCTTGCCGCGTGGATAGTGACGCACATACTCTCCAATATCGAAACAGGCAACAGACAGAATAACGGCGTCCTTTGAAGTCTCCAGCAGATGGACCAGAATGCGCAACAACTCGTAGTTCTTCTCGTTCAGGCGCTGAGCGTTCTCGCGCCAGAATTTGGCCGATTTGTGGACGGGCGACCATTCGAGACGGCCGCTGCGCACCTCGGTCGCGTACTCGTCAAACGAGCTGAGGTCCTGCACGGAGCTCTGCAGCTTTTCGCTCAGATACTCCACGTCGGCGGTAATGTCCTCGTCGTCAAAGCGACGCTGCTCCAAAATGGACAACTGCTTCAGCACCTTGCACTGAACCATGGCAATGCAATGATCCTTGGCCGTTGAGGCGTCCTGGGGCTTCTCGATCAGATTACGAAAGACGGCCAAAATGATGCGTGTGACCTTCTCCTTGGCACAATCGCTCAATATATCAGCCATAATGGGTATAACGCTGAACTTGTTCATCTTAGCAGCCAGCAGGGGATTGAACGTGAGCACCCACAGGCAGAAGATCAATTGGTATTGCACCTATGAATAAGAAATCGAATTTAAATTGTACCAAACAATTTACACATTTCAATTTCAAACTCACCTGAAAGTTGACACGCGTGGACAGAATGCGTATCAGCGTGCTGATCCCGTCAACATTAACAAACGCAAACCGATATTCATCCACGCGGAGCATCATCTGCAGGCAACGTGCCACCGATTGGATATACTCGTTGTTCTGTGAATGCAACAGGCAATATATTAATTTTTTTAGTTTAGCTAGCTCCTCAATTTGGAGACTTTGGTTTTAGTAGCGAGTTAGTTATGACTTTTTTTTGTTTTTTAATTTTAATTGAAATTTTGTTTGCAGTTTTTTCGCTAATTGACAACTTGAAGTTGTTCAGACTACGCACTACAACAACAGCAACACAACAGATACTACAGCTACAAAATAGAGAGTGGAAGAGACATTTAAAGGGTGTGCTCTAAATAAGAAGAAATAAAAAAATGGATAATACAAAATAAGACAGAAATTGCAATCGCTGTGTCCTGCACATCATCAGTTATCCGTAAAATGGACATGGCAATAGTTTGTTTTTGTTTGTGTTTAGGTTCACACCGTCACCGATATTTGATTACCTTTACCTTTGCCGTTACCTTGAACATGGATATAATATAAAATAGCATAAAGTAAATTTGTTGATCTGCTGCTTGTCTTCAAATTCGTTTCGATGATATTTAGTGGAGTTAGTAAACAGTTATCGCTGAATATATATATATTTGTATATGTATATATAAATATATAAAATATATACACACACACACGACCCACGCACACACACTTTAAGTAAAGCCTAGGCTGGTTATTACAAACAAAAAATTTGACAAATCTGGACTGTTTTATCTCAATTCAAAAATCAATAATAAATTAAATTTTTTGAATAACATTTTTAACCTTTAGTTGCTTGAAAACATTTTTACAATCAAACAACTAATACCTTATTTTCTATATGTGTTTGTTAATTTTGATTTTTTAGAAAATATCATAATTGATATTTAATAATTACTCCAACACTCTGCTAGAATATATATCGTCTGATATAAGTACTCAGTTTGAACTATATCTATCGATTTGTACATCAGTTATTCAAACATTTGTGTGTGTGTGTGTTTGGGTATTTGATTGACTGATTAATTGATTGATTCGTGTATTTTTGTCTGTGTTTTGGGTGGGTGAGTGATTGGATAGCTTTTGGGCTGCATTTTGGAATACCGGTATAACACTTTTGCCATCCTGCTGCTGATGATGCTGTTCGGAGGAGGAGCTCACTTCGCGATAATTCTCATTGGACAGATCGTGGCGATGCAGCATCTGGGCCATATTGGGACTGTACTGGTTGCCGTGTTGCTCTTTGCCATGCTGTCCATGCGAGTGCACAATGATCGTTTGCGCCCGCTTGGCCAGCTTGGCCTTCTCTTGCAGATAGGCATTGCACTATAGATGTGTGTGTCAAAGGTCAGAGTGCGTGCGTGCGAAGGGCGTTGAGGGCGTTTTGAGGGGTTGGCAGCACATCCAAGAAATCGTGTTTGTTGTTGGTAATTCAGTTATTGGTGTTTAACATATTTGTTTCGTTGGTTTGAATAGTAAATTTAAATTAAATTAAAATACGTAAATATTTTGAAAAAAACAAAAAACAAAAGAACAGTGCAAAAGGTAAATTTGGTTTTTGTTTTTGTTTGTTTGTTGAATTTTGACGCAGGTAACACAATTTCGCAAAAAACGTGATGATTATTTATTTCTTGCGGTGAGAGTGGTGCTGGTGGTGCAGTTGGTGGTTCAGTTGCTTACTGCTGACATTATATATTAAATGCGATGCGGTGCGATGATTTTTGAGATATTTTTTTTAGATATATCGCAACGGTTATACGAACATCATTATTGGATTTGTTTTCCGAAGGCGAAGTTGTGATGAGATATACGATGACATCATATGGACATATCTTGTGCAGATAAAACACGAATTAACCAATAAACATACTTTAAACACGCAGAGGCTCTTCTTTTTTTTAATACAAAAAAAAATAATTTTATATACGATTGGGTAATTTGTGCCTGTCCTCGACCAACTCTTAAATTGATGGCTCATTTGTAGAGTTTTGCAAAGTTGGACATCATTTTGGACGAATATTATTGGTGTAAGTACAATTTGCAAAAAAAAGCAAGCAAAACAAAACGTGCATTCGGTTAAGTGCAATTAGACAAAATGCAAAAATTAAATACCATATTGCCAATAAAATCAGGTCAAATGTTTACAGGGTCAACGATTTAAATACAATAAATACTGGTCTGAGTTGCTGCATGTGTACATATAAGCTACAGGAAACTATACAGTGCATCTATATTTTAAAAATTAAAAAAACTTTGGTTGAAAAAATTTGTTCTTTTGAAATATTTTGTGTTGAAGCAACAAAATATATATGCAAAATATTTTAATTATTACAGAAAAATATTTATATAAGGTTTTTGGAACACCAATTTGTTTGTTTATACCTTAAGGTTTGTTGGATTCTGTTATAAATAAAAAAATTTTGTATAAATAAACAACCAACCCTAAATGAAAAGAACTTTGTACCATATCCATTTATTAAAATGATGTCAATGGAATAAATAGAAACGATTGAAACGGTCTTAGTCAATTAAAATCATGCATACAAAAGAATTTCTCACTGGAAATAATGTCCTGGTTTAAGGTTCGATTCGATCCTGATTTTAGCTCGAACATTGGTTTGTCACATTAATTGTTTTTTCTTATTTTAAACTACTCATGTTATATTCTTCAGAAAACTTGTTTAAAAAAGAAAATGTTGCGTTTTCCGCCTTTGGTCAACTAGTTCGATTTAAGGTACATTTCATTATTTTAAAATTATTGAAATTCTAGCTTTGAATCGCGTCGGTTCAAAACCTAAGGCGGAAAGCATATAACCATATTGTTCTCGACACCCTTAATTATAATTTTTGTCACCAAATGAAGCAACTTCGACACCACAATGTATATATAGTGTTTGTTTATCATGGATCATGGAATACAACATCTGATTTCGTTTACAACTGATTCTGTATCTGATTATATACAAGAAACAAAGTGGCATTTAAACATACATGCATAGAATAATTCACTTCATTGGCGATAGGTTGACATTTTTAAACTGATTAGATTATATTATATAGTCTTCGATATTAGCATGTTATCTATGCAAATATTTTAAATAAACATGCTATATCTTTGTGAAAATAATTGAAATATTATATCTTACAATAAAAAAGTAAGAACTTTGCAGTCGGGTATATCCGACAGCGCAGTACTCGTTTACGGTGTAATAGCTAAAATATGTATCCCACAAATAAATAAAAAAAAAATAATGCTATCTGGGTGGACTTGTAACGAGGACCTAACACAAACTTAAGTTATACAACAAGAATTTGTATAATAAATTAAAGATGTGGAAATGGCGTTCATACGAACAGCCAGACGGACAAGCAAGATACATTTTTGCACAAAGCCAATATACTATTTTCACTTCGTAAACGAGTATATAAAAAAAAACGTATACATCTTAAGTATGGTTAGACTAAATATTGAAGGCATGCTGCATGCTATTTTACATATGCATATGTATGTATATACATTGACATGTTCCTAATTTACCTGACTCGAGTTTCTATTTACAACGTAGACATGCAGTTTGGTAGAGGGAAGGGGGAATGGGCATGGTAGCTCTAGTGCCTTGGGCTCTACTTACTTTGGAAGCCAACTGATCCTTGAGGAACTGCAAGTAGAAGTTGAGGTCGGACTTGGGCATCGTCTCGTGACCCCAGCAGGCGAACTTGGCAAGGATGCGCGACGCCATGTTGACAATGAAGCCATCCTGGCGATTCAGCAAGTTCAGGAATGGACCCCAGACGCTCTGCTTCAACTTGCCAGAAGTCTCATGGAAGAGATCGACACGCGAGCGATCCTCCTGGAGCAAATCATCGAGCAGCACGAGTATATACTGAATGGTCGAGTCCTTGGACAGGTGCGAGACCAGATTGAGCAGTGTCTTCACCACCTGCGTGGGGTTCTCGGTCAGAAAGGCGGCACGTGACTTGTCCAACGCACTAATCGCCTGAAAGTCCTCCTGGCTGATCATCTGCGACTGCATGTACGAGGCCCAGTTGATGGTCCGGGTGCGTATATCGGCTGCCTGTTGCTGCAGCACCGAAGTGGCAGCAATCATATCTGTAAATGCGCACTTCCAATTAAACTGTTCACTTTTCCGAGATGCGACCTGCCCCGAACGGGGGGGTGCGCACTTCGATTTTTCACAGAGGTCAGCTGCTTACCAATGTTTTCCTCGGGCAGATACAGTGCGGTAGTCATTTTGCTGGCTGTTTGCAGTGTGTCGTGTGATTATGCTAAATATGGGTGTAGCGCGCGCGTTTGCACACAATTTCAATCGAAATAATTGGGAGAAAAATATATTTATATTTAAATTACGAGTGTCTTTTCACACTAATGCGACAGCACCGAAATTCAGCTGACTGGTCTTGTGACTTATTCGCCGTGTTCGCCGCGTGCAAGCGTTGCCACTTGATGGTAAATGTTTTGACTTGGCACATTGTTGTGAATGGCAAAATAAAAGCCCTGGTGACACTTGCAATGCTGTCAAAGTTATTGCGGCGAATTAAAAGTACATTCAAAATGTTTAATCTTTATGCGTGCACCAATAAAACTTTTAAGAAATTGTTGCTGCAAATTGTAACGTTTTTGCTTTTATTTGGCATAAGCGTATTTAGAGTTTGATACGACCATCTTAAAGGAACAAATAAATGTCATATATTGTAAACGTACTGACACCACACTCCGCTAAATAATTCAAATGTGCTGCTAGAAACAGATCGGGCAGCTGTCATTCGACTATAAACAGTGCATCTCTCGTTGGCTGAGGCGATGGAATTCACGCCGCATTTTAAGCGCAAAAGGTGCCGCGACTATCTGAAGCTCGCCCCATTTCCAACTTGCGACGATGGACAACGCTTCCAGGGCGTTTTTAACGGCCTGTGCGTGGAGGTAGCAGATACCGAGCACGCGCGGATTAGGACGCTACACGACAATGGTTGCTACGGCAAGGGCAGCTGCTCGCGGGGCGGACCCGTTTCAGGCGAGGCAGAAGAAACGCTCTTGCTCGGCCTGGAGGAGGCGTGCTTGCTGGGCTACTTTTTGGACGTGCTGCAGATTCGCGACACGTTGGGCAACGAAATGGGCTGGAAATCGTTTCTGCAAGCGTCGCTCGAATACGATCCGAAGTTTCTTTACAAATTGGCCGCCTATCTGTACCTCAAATCCAAGAACTGGGCCGTCAAGAGCGGCATTAAGTTTGGCGGCGACTTTCGTAAGTTGTTAAGGCATAAAATGCTTAACGTTTGCAATATTCCACTCTTGTTGCAGTCATCTACAAGCAGGGGCCACGACACTATCATGCTAGCTTTTTGGTCTTGGTCAACATCCAACAATCTCACTATGTGGCCAAGAACTTAAAAGGCGTTCAACGCGTCGCCGAAACCTCGGACAAGGATGTGCTTATTTTAATGGTCAGCCAGTTGAACGTTGTGGACCCTTCGTTGGAAACCCTCGAATCCCTGGCCATTGAGGAGACTGTGATACGGCGCTTTAACTACACATCTTTTGTGCCAAGTAAACAAAAACAATGAAAATATGCCTAAACTAGATTTTCTCCACGCGATTCTTCTTGGGTATGCCCGTGCTGCGGTAGTCCGCCCGCTCCTGCAGGTAGATGGCTCTGCATTCCTCCTTGAAGGCTTCGTTCTGATACCAGCGCGTCAGGCAGTCCCTAAGGGCGGAGTTTTGCTTGCGGCAGGTGGCCACCATGAACACGCTGCTCGCTTTGCAGCATTCCTCGAAATCGGCCACCTCCTTGGTGCACAGCAGGTCACGGGCGCGATCTCTCATTATTTTCGGTATCAACACCTCGACCTCCACCTTGCGCAACCTGGTGTCATTTGGATCTCCTGCAATCAATACGAATGAATATGTAATACTTTTGATGTTGTTTACCAAGCCTTACCCAACCCATGGGGATTGCGAGGATTAATCGCGGGCTGCTCCTCCTGTGCTAGGCTCATTCTGTGTGGTTTTAGATTTGTTTATAATTCCGGTCAAAAGTTCCAAGGGCTATTTTGACCCAATGTCAAGTGGTATGACCGTCAGACAATACTGTCAAAATACTAAATAAGCAACGGATTGAGTTTTGAATTATCGATAAATCGATAACAGTGACAAGCATTGGCAGCTCCTTAGTTTATATCGAGCAGACCTTTGATTTTTTGTTTGCTTCACAACACTGGCTGCTTCCGCCTCTTTTTCTGCCAGCCTGCAGCGCCTTTGGACGTGTGTCAAAAGCGCTCCCGTTGCAATTTAATAAAAAACATTTCAACATGTCTGAGACATTGCAATTGCGTGGTACGCTCATCGGCCACAATGGCTGGGTAACCCAGATTGCCACCAACCCCAAGGATCCCGACACCATCATCTCGGCATCGCGTGGCAAGTATTTTTGAACAATTGTGAGGTTAGGTGAAGTCGTCTAAATCGACCGATATCTCAAACATCCTTGCTGCATTTACATATTTGAATTGATATGCTCATTAATATGCCTTTGCTATTTTAGACAAGACCTTGATTGTCTGGAAGTTGACCCGCGATGAGGATACCAACTACGGCTATCCCCAGAAGCGTCTCTACGGCCACTCGCACTTCATCAGCGACGTTGTGCTCTCGTCCGATGGCAACTACGCTCTGTCCGGCTCCTGGGATCAGACCCTGCGCTTGTGGGATTTGGCTGCCGGCAAGACCACTCGCCGCTTCGAGGGACACACCAAGGTGGGATAAGTTTCCAAGTGGTTGTGAAAATGTTTTAGCACAGGGCTTAGAATTGCCGAGCAGCATTCGCTGCTGTTGTAATCTCCCGTCCCAACTGGTATTGGTGCGACCCGAGTAACGTACAGTTAGATATAGCTAGCACACCAATACCAATACATGTATCGATGTATACAAAAAAAAAAAAAAAATATTGCGCCTATGCGAGGCAGAATTTCTGGTTGACATCTGTACAGTTCTACGCCTGAGTCCACATACTTTTGCGTGTTCAGCTTTTCCGTAAGTAGGCAAGACAAGATCTACCCGCTGTTCATTTACCTAAACGCAACCTTATTCGCATATTCATCGGCTAACAAAAATGTTTCATTCATTTTCAGGATGTGCTCTCGGTTGCCTTCTCGGCTGATAACCGTCAGATCGTGTCTGGCTCTCGGGACAAGACCATCAAACTGTGGAACACTCTGGCTGAGTGCAAGTTCACCATCCAGGAGGATGGTCACACCGATTGGGTGTCGTGCGTGCGTTTCTCGCCCAACCACTCCAATCCGATCATTGTCTCCTGCGGCTGGGATCGCACTGTCAAGGTCTGGAACTTGGCCAACTGCAAGTTGAAGAACAATCATCATGGCCACAATGGCTATCTGAACACCGTAACCGTCTCGCCTGACGGTTCTCTGTGCACATCTGGTGGTAAGGACTCCAAGGCTCTGCTGTGGGATCTGAATGACGGCAAGAACCTGTACACTCTGGAGCACAACGACATCATCAATGCTCTGTGCTTCTCGCCCAACCGTTACTGGCTGTGCGTCGCCTATGGCCCATCCATCAAGATCTGGGATCTGGCATGCAAGAAGACCGTCGAGGAGCTCCGCCCTGAGGTCGTCTCGCCCACATCCAAGGCCGAGCAGCCACAGTGCCTCTCCCTGGCCTGGTCTACCGATGGCCAGACTCTGTTCGCCGGCTACTCCGACAACACCATCCGCGTCTGGCAAGTGTCTGTATCAGCTCACTAAACGGATTTTATATTTGACATCGCATCTTTTGTTAATGCCATAACAAAATTAAATATAAAGCGACAAATAAAAGAAACAAAACTTAAGGTTTTCAACTGTGAATTCGATTTAACGTTTTTGAGGGGATATAAACAAAAATTATTTACAACATACAGAATATATAAATAGAATAGAAATTTTGTTACACTATTTTTGGCTTAGAATATGTTGAGCATAACGGTATGTATATAAATCGACGCAATTCAAGTTAAAATATTTGCCAAACAAAAGATTTCAATAAATTTGTTCTTTATGTTCCTCTATATATCATCAGATATATAGTAAATATACATATATATTTAAACTTTTTAACATAAAAAAAGACGCCCTTTAACATTGAACCATTTGTCAAAGATAAACAACCTATTTCCAAAAAATATCAATTGCTAAATATAGAAATACAGTTAAATAATTTTTTGGGCATTTTATTTGCGTTCACAACTTCAAACATTTTTTGTTTTTTTTTTTTACAAATGCATGTGCATAACAAAATAATTTAAATAAATATTTATGAATTTGATGATTGGTGCGGTACAGGTAGTGGGGTAACAAAGTGCATTGATGATGTCTGAATGCTAAACAATTTGTACAAAACAACAATTTAAATAAGTCCTACATCGAAACCGAAAAACAAACACGCCCATCTCTTGAGTTGGCGTAAAAAATTCGTGCTGGCGATGAGACAAAAGCATCGCGAATGCTTATTTATAATTTATGTTTCTTCGTATTTTTTGGGCACTTAATTAGGTTGCTATTTAAATAGAGCATGAGGAGGCTGCCTAGGAGCATTTGGCAGACAAAATCAGACCCGTCACTTGGTTTTAATCGAATTCGACCGCTCGACCGATTTGGCCACATTAGCACCGCTGACTTTGCCAGGCTCGGCGCCGACAATTTTGTAGACATCGTTCCTAAAGATAATGACCAATACGGTGATGTTATCGACAGAACCACGCTTATAGGATTCCATGGCCAGTGACTTGGCGCCAAAGTCTGGCTCCTTGAGATGCTCCTGAACGTAGCTGCAGGCCTCCTCGTTGCTAAACGTGTCCCACAGACCGTCCGATGCGAGTATTAGAAAGCGAGGCCTACACAAATAGATGACGCAGATAATACAAGTTCATTAACTTGGCAATATGTGGGTCAGGGTAGCTGTACTCACTTGTGATCATTCAGCTCGAAGGTCAAAATGTCCGGTGTGGCAATGACTAGATTCTGTGTATTAAAACGTGTAGGCTGATTAGCTCAGTGTGTATACTATTAGAGGTGACGTGAAATTTTCCCGTCACGCCATGTGTATATAATTATATATATATATGTGCATATATTTCAAAGGCATACCTTATCTTTGAGGGGATAATCGCCGAGAGCTCGTGACGTGGCCAAGACGCCAGCCACGCGCCAAACGCCACGAAACGCAATAAATCCGCCAGCATCGTGTATGCGCTTCCGTTCCCGCACCTGCTGCGGCTTATGATCAAAGGACAACGGTATGGCGATGCCACGTGAATCGTACATAACGCCACGCGAGTCACCCACATTGGCCACAATCAGCTTGCTATCCTTGATGATCGCTATCAAAGCTGTCGTTCCAGCTATGTTTGTCTGCAAAGTGCAATTGGAAATTAGTGAGCATATGTTTGGGCACATTTTTAAAGGACATACCGTGAGCTTGGCCTGTTCGACCAGCTTGTGATCCGCACTCAATATTTCATCTGTGATAAGTTTGCCAAAATTGACGCGTCCATGTTCGATATAGCATTTGGCCTCATAGCTGGGCGGCGGCGCATTAACCGTATTCTGGGCATTATTGTTATTGTTGAGAAACGAGTCTTTGGCCGCATTGCTGCCGCTGGCGCGCATTGCGCTATTCAGCTGTGCTGTATAGATATCAGCAATGGTGGCGTCCGTTGTCTTTGACTTGATGGCGCTGCAGTCGGCGGTGGTGCTGTGCGCCTTGCGCAAGCTATCCCGCCGGGCGACAGGCTCGGCGTTCTCCTTGTTGGCGACTTCTTTACGGCTTTGCTTGCGTGATAGATACGGGCTCTTGTCGTAGCCATTGTTCTCCGACGATTCCTCGTTCTTGATTAGCTTGTTAATTTCAATGATCTTATTGTAGATATTCTGGACGAGCACATCCCTTGCAAAATTGGCAGCGAAGTCACCGCCATGTCCATCAAAGACCGCAAAGAACGCAGTGTTCGTGTTGTTGTTAATGTTCTCCTCAACAATAAATCTGCAAGAGACCATTTTTTAACGTGAAATTCACAAGTCGACTAAATCAACACTCACCTGTCCTCCATGTGCGGTCTGCGACCGACCACAGCGAAGGCGGCACTCTGATGTCGCACCTCCTCCCAGCTTTGAAAATCTCCGCCGCCTGTCACTTCAATGGCGCGCGGCGCCTTCGGTCGCCCCAGCGATGCCTGGATGCGTCCCAATATGTTGCGACTCCAGACATCTACGGCTTGCAAATAAACCAACAATGTAAATAAAATGATGCCACAGAAGATGACCTCAGGGCGGAGCACGTAGACGCGACATATCTTCCATATATAGGCCAGGGGCGAGTTAATGGACGAGAAGCCCACTGCGAACTTCGATAGGATTTTCATGTGGGATACGTATGTTTGATAAAATATCTTGTCTTCCAATTCGTCATCCATTTGATGATGTTTTCTTCCTGCTGTCTATTCGGTTTTCTTTTCGTTTCACGGCGTCCGAGATTTAGACTATGTACATGTAACAACTGTGTGTTTGTATTGAGCTTATATGGTTATTTATTATTTTGGAAACACACAAAAAGCGAATGAAATCAGAATTTTACACTGTTTTTTGTTTCTTTCCCTTAATTTTCCTTTATTTAACTCGTTGTCTTCCCTTACTGACGATTTTTGCTTTGTGTCGTTCTCATTTTTTGACGTGTTATTGCACAGCAGATTCGTCCGACTTTTGGTGGCATTATATTATTTCAGAATATTCTTATTAATAGCCTCTGTTGCTTGCATGAACCAAATACAAGAACAACATCCGCTTATGTACGTACGTGTATGTGCGTATCTGTGCGTAAACACATACAAACTTTCATACCTACAGCCGCAGTGGAAAACCAATATGTTTTCCGAATGGATTATTACTACTGTTCACGATTGTTACTACTCGAATTTCAAAGCAACCTTATTTAGTTTAAATAATTGTATAAAATGTCTGTTGTGTATTTATTTTCTACTAATGAAAGCCGCTTCATTGCACACTTTTCAGGCTTAAAAACAAAAATTATAAAAAATACATTGTGTTATATGGATTCGTTATAGTGAAGTACTACTGTGTGCAAAAAATTACAGACCAGAGTTGTGACCACTGTTATCGATAGTATCGATTCAGTATTTAAATACTGTCATCTCAGTTTAAGTAAAAAACAGTACTTCTCTTTAATCCCATGGAATACAATTTAGTAAAAAGTCTTTATTTTTTAGAAGACTGACAGGGTTAAATCAAAAGTAATATTCCGTACATTAAGATAACTAAAGATAAATATAATCAGATAATATTAACTGTAATAACATAACTAAATAAATTTAAACGTAGTGAACAGTAGAATTGTTTTAGTTTTTGTTTTTCAATTTCTTATCGATAGTGTGAATATCGCAACGTAATGTGACCGTTTTTATATGCAATGCAGGTTTTTTGCGCTGCTTTATAAATACCCTATATTTTAAATTATAACGATAGGGGGCTGCTAATGACTGAATAAATGAAAGTAAAAACACTTTATTTAGGTATCTGTTTATTTAATTTTATTGCAGTGGGCTTCTGTGTTGTAATTAACTTTTGATATTCACCTGTAGAGTTTCTCTGTGGAGGCCTATACCGCCAGTCCATGTTAATCTGTTCAAAAGTCTATCAATTTCTTAAACATTTTTCACACTTTTGCACTAGAAAACAGTATTTATGATCTTAAGGCGAGTGTAGAATTTGTGAAATGAAAAATCAAAACAAGAACTGCTTGCGACGCGTAGAAAAACTGCAACAAAACAGAATGACAAACCGCCAACTGGCAGCATTTTGTTTTATAGTATTATTTATTATGCTTTGCCATGGCGCGCAATAAACAAATACAATTACATACTTACGTACCAGCTGCATATACAAACGATGATAAATATATTTATATTTGCCCAAAATTTAAAGGTTTGCTCTTTCAACAATTTCTCCCAGCTGAGCGCGAATAATAACAAAACAAAACTATTCCAATTTTTAAGTAGTATGTGTATTTTAATTATATTTATTGTATTTTCATGTAGTTCGTTGCATTACAAAATATTGTTTTGTTTTGTAATTTTTTTTTGTATTTTGATAGGTTAAAAAAACTTAGTTCGATAAGAATGGCAAAAATTTGAAATGAATATTGCATTTAACATTGACTGCTTATAGTACAAAACGTAACGGTTACACTTAACAGCGTTAAATATGTAGAAATAACTTCGCCTTTGCTGCATTTATTTGTTCATGAAATATGGCAATGGTTGAGCTGGCCACTGGGCTTGCAACTGTAAAGAAATCAATAAAGAAATTAGACTATCAACAAAATATATTGTAGGGTATTTGGATATTCGCATTTGTTCTCTTTGGCGCTGCTTTATATACAAACATTGGCCTATCCCAACACAAACTTGTTCTTCTGTTTGTTATTTTTATACTCTATTCCCAAAAGTAATATGGAATACTCTTTCATAAGGTATTAATATTTTAACACAAGATTTGTGACTTTATATCTTTTTATATCTTATATGCTTGGGTCAAAAAATAATTTTGAGTACGAAGAACTTTTTAGTTTTTCTAGGTATTCCAATCAAACTTTAACATAAAGTGAGGCCTTATCTTTTTAAAATTTCCCATTATTTTTAAAACCACAAGGGTATTTAATCTTTGGCTCACCAAAGAAACCTCTTCTTTCTCACTTAAAAAACCTTTCCCAAAAAAAGTCGAGTGTATCTAAAATAACCCAAATAACTAAATGTATCCTTACCGCATTCTTACATACACAAAATAATACATACAGTAGTCTGCGCATTTTGTACTTTGTACTTTCGAGGTAGGAAGACGTATCCACAAATCGAAATTTACTCGATTTTAGTATGGTTATATACCATATATAAATCGACTCAAATATTTACTTTTAGGCGTCAAAGGGGCTTTTGCCTGCCTGTTACATACATTGGCATAAAACCATTCTACCCTTCTCTTAGACATTTTCAATGGGTATAAAGAAACTTAGTTTTGGGGTAAACAAATTCGAATTGTGATGTAACGAAAAATCTCTTTCATAAGACAAGCTAAAATCAAGTGAAGAACTGTGTAATCGGGTCTAACCGACAGCGCGATACTCCAGGTGTAATAATAACTAAATCTAAAGGTTTCTCTAAATTTATCTGCTGGGTGTAGATATATTAATATTTATGAAATAAAATCGAATTGGGGGTAGCACAAAAATTTTGACTCTACTTGACGCGGATATAGCATTGTATCTATATATTCTATATAAATGCAAGCCACGCCTAAAAAAGTTTAGATCCAACTAATCGAGAGACTTTTCCCCAGCTACTTGAAACTGTAATTACATCGTGAGCAATATAGGGTATATCAAATGGGTAAACTTAATGAGCCAATACACACACACACGCATACACTCATTCGCACACACCTCTCTAAACAGTGCACTGTCGATAGCGATCGGCATTTTCCTGAATGTTGCGCAGATATTTGTTGAGGTCATCGTTTAGCGGCTGAATGAGACTCTGCAGTTCGGTCAACTTTTGGTTCTTCTCCAGATAGGTCTCCTGCAGCAGCTCGAGCTCGTCCAGCTTGGCATTGGTGTCCACCGTCAGCTTGGAGGCGCGCTGCAGCAGCAGCTTGGCTCGCTCCCGAGCATTCTCCGAGCGATTGGCGCGATCGGTGAGCGTTTGATTGGTGGCGCTTGTCGAGGACTGCAGATTGTTGGCCTCGCCGCGGGCACGCAGCGCCTCCAGTTTGACACGATTCGCCTCCTTGGTGATCTCCTTGGCATCGATGTCGTTCTTCCAGATGTTCTTCTGCAGACGCTGTGCCTTGCGCTCCAGCTCTTCAACCTGCTGGGCGGTGACATTCGCGGGCGATTCGGCCTCCTTGGTCTCCAGATCGATTTGCTCCAGATCCATGTCGGCCAGCTCAATGTTGCTATTCGCCTGCTGTATGGCATCCTGGGCCTTGCCTTGGCTCTCGCTCGCCGACACCAGATTCTGGACCACCGAATTGGCCTCCTCGAGTATTTTGTTGGCCGTTTCCTTGGTGCTGTTCGCTGTGCTCTGGAGGCTGTTCACGCGATCCAGATCGGGTCGTGTCTTGTAAATGATCGATTCGACGTTCTTTAGCGAGGAGACGGCATCGTTGATCTTCCTGCCCAGCGATTCGATCTCTTTGGGCTCGAGCGTTAGGTCCAGCTGCAGCGTATCCTGGGCCAGTTGTTTGCTCTCGCCGGGAAGAGCGGTCGTATTCAATTGGAAATCGTTGATCGCACTGATCAGTTGCTCGGCCTGCTTGATGCCGTTATTGGTCTGATTCAGATACCGTTCGGACTGCTCATAGCCGGCCTTGGCCTTCTGGTACGCCTCGGAGGCATTCAGTTTGGCCTGGGTGAGGGCGCGTATGATCTGATCCGCTTCGTCCTTCTTGGTGGTGATGGCCAGCTCGGTGTCCTTGGCCACCTTGAGCGCCTCCTCGGAGTGAGCGCGCGCCCCGTGCTCGCAGGAGAGGAAACCGCCGCACTTGCCACAGCCGGCGCCGCCACAGAGATTGTCGCAGGGATCGCCCGGTTTGCCGCACACCTGATTGTTCAGTTCGGGAATTTGGGCGGTCAACATGCTCAGCTCGGCGGCATATTCGGCAATTGTTTTGTCATTGTTGGCGATCGCGTCCGTTTCGTCCTTGATCTTGTTGGAGAGCGTCTCGACGCGCTTGCAGTTGCGCTCCGTATTGGAGGCCAGCTCCCTAGCCTCATCCTTCAGCGCCGACAGGCCGCTGACCCGTTCGTAGGCGTGTCGGGTCAGATTGAGGGCGCCCTCGATGTTGGACTCCTGCAGCTGGATGCCGTTCTCCTTGAGCTCGCGCGACAGCTGCTCGACGAGACGCGAATGATTCTGCAAACGTTCCAGCTCCACGGCGGACAAACTGAGCGAGTTGTAGATCGCGTCCAGGCTCACTTCCGTTTCGCTCAGTCGCTGATGGGAGCCGACCAGCTGCTGTTTGAGCGCATTGGCGGCGGCATCCAGTTGATCGATGTCCTTCAGACTGACCGTGGTGTTCTGCAGCAGATCCCGGATGTGCTGCAGCTTCTTGTCCAGCTCACTGAACTCGGCCGTGTAGGCGCCGGTGGCGCCCACCTGTTTGATCTCCCTCGCCCGCTGGATGGTCGCCTTGGTGGACTCATCCAAGGCATTCAATATCAGATCCCAGTTGTTGAAGCACTCGCCGCATGGAGCACAGTGGGGGAACTGGCCCAAATAGCCGCGTGCGCACTCGTTGCACTTGTAGCCGCCGATGCCCTCGTGACAGACGCACTGGCCCGTCTCCCGATCGCACTGGAAGTCCGCGGATCCAAACTGATCGCATTCGCACGGCTGGCACTTCTCGTTGGGATTGCCCCAGTAATGGGCCTGGCACTGATTGCAGGCGCGTCCACCAAAGCCGGGCTTGCACTCGCACTGGCCGGTAAACGGATGACACTGCTCCTGAACGGCCCCGATGGCATCACAATTGCACGCCTCACAGCCCTCGCCGGAGCCGATCTTCCAGTGGTTCAGCGCACACTGATTGCACAGCAGGCCCTGCACATTGGGCAGACACGGACACTGGCCGGTGAAGCGATCACAGTGCGCGAGCGTTTTGTTGGTGCCCAGGAAATCGCATTCGCATGGCCGGCAGTTCTGCTGCAGTGCATCGCCGTGGTAGCCGTCGCGGCACAGCTCGCAATGATCGCCGGTGGTGTCGTACAAGCACTTGAGGCAGGCGCCCGTCTGGCGATCGCAGTTGCCCGTGTCGTAGGGGTCGATGTTGTTGCTGCACTCGCACTTGGTGCAGCTGCCGCCGGATTCGGGTGTGCCGAAGAAGTTGTCCGCACAGATGTCGCAGCGGGCGCCCGCATACCCGTCCTGGCAGTGGCACAGCATGTTGTTGTTGCGCGTGTCCAGCGAACAGCCGTCCGCATGCGACATTCCGCTGGCAATTGTGTCCGGACAGCGGCAGGCGCGACAGCCGATTTCGCTGCCCAGCAACGGATCACCGTAGTAGCCATCCAGGCAGGAGTCGCAACCGAAGCCGGTCGTTGAGTCCTGACAATTGAGACACTGTCCGGTGAGGGGATCACAGAGCGCCGCATGTCCGTTGCACTCGCAGACGCGGCACGCCGGGAAATTCCAATAGCCCGGCTGGCACTGATTGCACTCCCGGCCGTAGGTGTTGGTGTGACAGCTGCACTGTCCGGTCAGCAGATCGCAGTTGTTATCCTTGCTGCCAATGCTGTTGCAATCGCACGCCTTGCAGCCCTCCGGCCCAAATCCGTAAGTGCCCGGCGCACACTGATCACACTGCCGGCCGACCACGTTCGGCTTGCACTGACAGAAGCCGCCGTTGGCGTCGCACTCCTTGCTCAGCGATCCGGTCGGATTGCAATTGCACATGCTCGCCCCGTTGTTCACATACTTCGATGCATCCTGTTCGAGATCGCGACAAATTTCGGACGCGTGTCCCTTGTACCGCATATCGTACAGTGCCTGCTCGCAGTTCTCGCTCTTGTACTTGCGCAGTCGCATATCGGCGACGGGGGAGCCCTGGAAGATGGGCGTCACCTCGATGCGGGGTATCAGGGTGAGCGAATCGATGAGAATGGTGGCAGCCGGATTGTCCTCGTTGCGTCGCTGATGATCAAAGTAGATGCGGAACTTGTACACCTTGCCCGCCTCCAGGCAGACATCGTGCAGGGCCACCACCTGGCGATCCCGTTCGGGCAGCGAGAACGGTACACGCGCCTCCGTTAACGGGGATTGGGTTAGCTGGGCGCATTCGCCTTGAGGATCGATCTCGTCGGGTCGGACCAGTGTTATGTACGCGTCCTCCCAGTCTCCGCGCGTTGTCGTCTGATAGCGGATGGACACATCGTACGGCATCGAACGTGGTATGTTGTCCACGTTGATCACCAGCTCAGAGTTCTCGGGCACACGCGAGAAGCCGATGCCCGTAAAGTCCGGCGCATGGTGATCCTGATTGGTTGGCTGGGGCTGTGGCACGGTGCTGCAATTGCCATTGCTGCCATAGGAGATGCACATGTCGGCCACCTCCGCCTCGTGCACCACATGCAGATCGGGTATGAAATAGTTTTGCTTCGGCTGGGAGCAGGTGCGTCCGGTCATGTGGGAACGGCAGCGGCACTGGCCCGTCAGCACATCGCAATAGTTGTCATAGGAGCCGCCCGGGTCGCAGTTGCACAGCGTGCAGCCATCCTCGGATTCGGAGAGGCCAAACGTCTCCGGCTGGCACTGATTGCAATCCTTGCCGGTGACCAGACGTTTGCACTTGCATTCGCCGCTGCGCATATTGCAGCCGGAATTGTTGACGGTGCCGAGAGTGTTGCAGGTGCACGCCTCACAGCCCTCCGGATTATCGGGATTGAGATGCCAGAAGCCGTCCTTGCAGCGATCACAGCGACGACCCTTCACATTGGGCTTGCAGTGACAGGCACCCGCCTCGACACCATTCTCCGGATCATTAACCGAATCACAAATGCCATCGTCCAGCGAGCCATCCGGATGACAATCGCACGGCTTGCACACATTGGGACTGCTCAGCTGCTCGGCGGGATCCCGATAGAAGAACGCCATGCACTCCTCACAGTGCTGCCCCTGTGTGTTGTGCAGACAATTGTCACAGAAACCACCAGAGACATGACCCGATGCCACAAAGACCGCCTCATCAAAGTGACAGCTGACCGCGTGTCCGTTGCATTCGCATTTCTTGCACGCGTTCGTCTGTTTGCCGAACGCCGGCTTCCAGGGCAGGTCATTGTAGAAATCCTCGCAGGTCTCACAGTTGAGACCCTTGGTGTTGTGCGTGCACTCGCACCGGCCGTGCACCATCTCGTAATCCTGCGTGGGCACATCGTCCAGGGGCAGACACTGCGACGCATGGCCGTAGCAGGAACAGGAACCGCGCACGACCATGTTCGAGATGCCGTAATAGTACTTCTCCTCGTTCTCCAGGCGATTGTCGAGCAGATTGTCGCCGAGCTTGTGCAGCTTGGTCATCTGGATGCGCAAATTGGTCATCTTCAGCTGGTTCTGGACGTGCTCCGCATACGGATCGGACACATTGATGTTCGGCGGCAGGACACGGAAGATCACCTCACCGTTGCGCGACGGCTCCACAAAGGAGTAGCGTGAGGTGCACATCACGTCGGTGATGTTGTGCAGGGTGGTGGGCACACCCGGAAATGATTCGGCGCAATCGTATGCAAAATAACGGTACACATGCCACGTCTTGCCGAAGTCAAAACTGCGCTCGATGTACATCGCCGCCGGACGGAACGTGGCAAATGTGATAATCAAATGGGTGAAATGAAACTCCGCCTCCAGATCCAGTTGGAGGGTGACGTTCTCCTTGCCGTTCTCCGACTGCCACCAGGTGGGCACATTTGTGCCCGGCTTCGTCTTGTAGATAATCTGGCCGATGCGATGATTCTTGTACGGATCGTTGCGGGTCTCATCCCGCGAATCGCACAGGAAACACTTCTTATCCTCCAGATGCGACAAGATGCAGAATCTCTCCGGTGATTGCAGGCCGCACGTGGAGCTGGCCGTCAGGCGATTCTCGCGTCCGATCAGCAGATTACCGGTGGCCGGATAACAGGAGGAACGCTCACACGGATGCGTCTTAACATATTGCCGTGGCGGATTACGCGGACGATCGCGACGTCCGTGCTGCGCCTGCGGCACGCGCTGCGCCACCGCCTCCAGCTGGCTGCAGACGAGCACGGCGAGCGCCAAGAAAACCGCGATAAGGCCGCTGCGAGGCGACATCGCACTCTCTCTCTCTCTCTCTCTCTCTTCCTCTCTCTCTCTCTCTCTCTCTCTCTCTGCCGTTGGGCTTGAGGTCGTGTTCCACTAGAGCGCTTCCGGCTCCGTTTCTATAATCAGCTTTCGTTCGATTTCCTTCACAAGCTGTTGGACTTTTTCGCTGGGCACGTGAAAAAAACTGAAAGAGATAGAGTTTATATTAAGATCTAGTTTTATGTCGGTGATCCTTTACCTACTTTTGCTTGAATTAGTTGTTTATGCCAGCTCAACTCTCATGTTGCGTCCGTTCTAGCTGCAAAAACCAAAAGAGAACACATATATATACATGTATATAGTAATGTCTTATCACATCGTTTCTTGAACTCCTACAAATGGAACGTCCGTACCCAACGAGTCTTACGCATCAACTGAGCGCCTCTCGAAGTGATCTCCAAGCTAAATGTGAATGAATCTCTCAGCATATACACATAAGTTTTGACTTTAGGGCGATAAACAAGTAAATACAAAGAGCATATAAAAAATGTTTAATCCGTTGTTGCCTGGTGCCCGATCCGTTTATCAGCATCGAGACTTGTACTAAATGCTTAGCAGAGATGATTATTTTTAGACACAGCAGCCTCAAGTGTCACATAAAAACAACAATTAAACAAAAAAAAGAGTTGTTTTATAATATATATTATATTATATTTACTATATAATGCCTATGATCACGTTAGCTTAGTTTTTTTTTGTCAAATTTGCAGATAAGAAATCTTTTTCTATTTAAATCAAATCAAATCAAATCTGAAGGTACTTATCTTTAAGTATCTGAGATTGGCCAAAAGAGGTAATAAAAATAAATAAATAAAATAAAATAAATAATAATAATAATATATTTTCCAGCAAAAACTATATCTGAATCTTTAAACAAATACAGAAGTAATGACCCACATTTATGTTAAAATATAATATTATTCTACATATTCTATATATAAATTTCTTTTAATAACTTTTCAGCAGTAAAATAAATAATTATCTATTAAAATTTTAAACAATTTCTGTCATATATTTAAATTTTAATTATTCAAGACATTGCCGTGTAAATTTAAATAAATTAAAGTATTTAAATTAAATTTTCATATGACATATGACAACACAAAAAATAATTGCTATATTTATAAATTCTGTTATTAATCAAATAAAAAATTCGTATTTTTTTCTAGAGTATTTACTAAATGTTCCTCGCCTGAAGATTCGATTCTGTGTCGGATTATTAAATCTGGGTCTGTGCTCTTATCATTCCAGTTCCATGGAACACGCAACTAAGTAAAATGAAAACTGTGCTACAAATCCCCGCAGCAGCAGCAGAAGCAACATCAGAAACAGGAGATAAGCAGCAGCTTCAGGCGGCATAAGTCAAAAATTTGTGACCAAGATGTGGTCATTAATAGGAATTGAAATTGAAATTGGAATTGAGATGGAATCGCGTCGACGCGACACAAAGTTGTTTAGAGTATATGAGAGGAGACTTCACAACTATTTTGTTGTAGTTTCAAGCGCCCGACATGGGCCCGATAAGAGTTCATTCACAGATGCGACTATGAATGTGCCACATACATACATTCATGTTGATGTATGTGTACACATAAAACTGAGCTTGTTTTCTATACACTCTTAGACGGTAAAATAATATAAAGACTGTAAACGTAAATGAAATTAAATTTATGTACCCCAAGTTATAAAAAATACTTTAAAAAAATGTGACAAAAAAGTTGGCTAAGAACATTTTTAAGAAAAAACAATATTATATTTTTTAAAATTTTTGTTTAAAATTTGTTAATCTGTATATTCATATAAATATACATTTGTGTATATACATTTTCGTACCCACAGGCAATTTGATCAATGAAGATAACTGTTCTTTAGCTAGTTCTAATTGCTATAGACTCTTTTTTGATTCTTTTTCGCTGCTTTTAATTTCATTTTCGTTTGGGGCGCACAAAAAACGATGGCAAATAAACAAATAAGCAAGGAACTAAACAAAACGTTAATTTACCAAGCACACAAACACACCGTGGAACACAAAGATACACACTCCATAATGTGCATGTGTTTGTTTATGAATTGGTATTGGGTAAATAACTGGGAAGGCGGCAAATTAATTGCTAGAGTGTAAAATACCCTGTCCAAGATCGCCTTTAAAAATCTATTCGAAAATGTCATATTTTTAAAATATACAACAAACTTGCCCCAAAAATGTTGCAGAGCCCAAGTTTGAATCGAGGCATGTTTTATTTTTGATTTGATTTAATTTTACTAGAGCGGAAAAGTACAAAAATTTAACTTTGAATTAAATATATATCCATAAATAATAAATATTAAAGTTTAATTTTAAATTTTAAATAATACGACAAACAAAGTTCCGAATAAAAGTTTAGGTTGATTGATGTGCCTAATCAACAACAATTTCTTTAATAGATCTGCTATACATATTTGAATATTATAATATAATTCTTTATTAAATGAACATGGTTGGAGAATTTTTTATAATGAAAACATTCTTTAAAAATATATTTGTCATGCTCATTTTAACTCTTCCTGGAAATGTTTATAAGAAATAGAATTTAATACACCCCTTGCACAGATACATTGGATACATTGTACATTGGAAAATATTCAACTGAAGCAACATTGAAGCAAAAGGCAACGATCCGATTTTGGCTTTGTGTTGGTTTGTGTTTGTATACTCTATCTGATTTTACTTAAGGCAATACATGTGAATATATATGTACGTATGTCGAAAAGTTCATAAATATTGCTCATGTGCATGTTTTCTTAGCTTTGCTATGTTTATATTTTCAATTCCATCAGAGCGCGCTGATTATTGACCACACATCCTCAGCTGGAACTGCTTTTAACTTATGGAGAACATGTGTGCGGGACTCTAGTTCCCAAATAAAAAAATATGAGATCAGCATGCGGCGGCAAACTATTATTAGACTTGAACTAAGTCCTGCCCACATATGCATAGTTTGCTGTATCTTCTGGATACTTATCTGTCAGATGCAAGCTTATCTCATAATAATTTTAATTAGTAACCTCGTTGTGTGCTTAGCAATGCAATTTTTTAATGTACTTATTCCTTGACTGCTGCAATGTGCACAAATATGCATGTGCGAGGGTGGCTCAGTGAGTTCACAAAATAAAGTTACTCAACATGGGACTTATCAAATTTCAGATTGGTATAAAATTTAAACAATATGCTTAGATGAAAGAAATAATTTTTTTTTTTTCGAAAATATTATTAAACACACAATTAGCAGGATAAATGAAAGAAGCAGAGTGTATTTTATACAAAATAAAATAAATGAATAAAAAAACCTTTTTTCTTTAAATTGTAACTATTTAAAAAATTCTAAAATGTGTATAGCAATTGAAAATGAAGAGTCTGTTAACTATCCAGTTCCAGTTAACGGAAGCTGCTTGAACTGCTCTCGCAATTGAGTGTGTATGTGTGTGTGTATTTAGCTGCATATGCATGCATGTATGCATATGCAAGGCAAGACATTCTCAAATGGATTCGAGCATGAGGAATCATGTTACAAGTCGCAAGAGTTTTTGTGCTTTACAATAAATACTTTTGATGTCACAGAATGAAATCATATTTTTTATTTTATTGTTTTAATTTAACAAGTAAGAACGTTACTGTTGGTTGTAACCGACATCGCAACACACCTTCACAGAGCAATAACAATTAAAACATAATAAACGAGTATTTAAAAGAAAAATCTTTGCGTTAAACTTCCACTTATGAATTTGTAAAACTTTATCTTATTAGGTTATATATTCGAAATTTCAATTCACTAACTCCAATAGAGGGAGAGATATTTCACACAATCCTATATACACTTTTCACTTTGTGAACGCGTATAAAAATCACAGCAAGTGCGATAAGTGTCGCAGTACAAAATCCAACAAAAACAACAGCGGATGCAGAGTAGTTGTAGAACAAGAAGAAGCAGAAGACGAAGGAGTAGAAGAAGTAGTAATAACAAACGGAACAAAACAGATAACCGCAGGCAAAAACAACAACAGCTGCGTATTATTTTCTTTTTTCTTAAAGTTTAAGTTGAATTTGTGAAAACATTTATATGGTTAATATTTTTTTTATTCTTACAACGTTGTGCTGCAGCTCCCACGCCTACTCCTTGCAGTTTCAATGCAACATTTTCTGTTATACACAAAAAACAACAAACACTCACAACTGTTGTTGTTGCAAACACTTTTCGACTTCTTTTTATAAACTTAAAGGGAGCATTCACACACACAGAAAGAGAAACAAACACAGACAAGGCACAAACAAACACAGAAGATATTTTCCAAGACAATCAGAGGACGGCGTAAGAAAGACCGGGACTACCGAAAAAACCCGTCCGTGCGCCAAAGATCCACACTCGCTACTGAGCATGCCAAACAAAATATATTTCAGATACTTTAACCGAGAGCGAGCACTCGAGAGCGATCGCACGTATAAGAGTGAAAAGATGAAGTCATAAAAGTAGCCCATACACGTCACAATTACCTGTACCTGCTGGAGCTGTACTCGCATGCAAGCATGTCGTACAGAGTTGTACTTTAAATGAAAAATTTTATATATTAGCTATATTATTTATATAAATGATTTTTTCCCCAATAAAATAAAATAAAAAACGATTGATTTGAATATGTTTTAAATATTGCATATGTTTTAAAAATGATCAATTAAGAGAGCAAGCCACGAGCAAATTGTCACAAATTCTAAATGTTGAAATTTGTGTTTTGAAAATAAGTACAGTTTTTTTTCAAAAACATTAAAAAAAGTATTATCAAAAATGCATTGATTTTAAAGTAAAATCATTTTAAATATAAAAAATCGTGAAAATAATGCCATCAAACACATCAGATCAGTTTTGACAGAGTTATGGGAGTTTGAAATATGGATGCTATGGATCCGTGAACTTAAATTTGTCATGTTAAAATTTGTGTCCATTTTTGCATGATTTCTGGCTAAAAAAATTTGACTCCCTCAGAATCGGCTCTAATTTTCTTTTTTAATGCTAATTGTGATCAATATAATCGATTAAAAACATAAATTAAAAATTTTAAATTTTAAAAACTATTTTTTTTTTATATAAAAAAACTCCCCAAAAATGTGTTTTTAAAAATGCATATATTTGAAATGTAGAATCAATCTAAATACAAATCATGATCAAAAACAAATGCCATTTAACATAAAAATCGGTTTGGTTTTAACTAAGTTATGAGAATTTAAAATATGGGAGCTATTAATCTGAGTTTATGAAGTTTTTACATTCATTTAATTAATTTAAATTCAACGGTCAATACAACACATGGTTGGCAACGTAATACTCTGAACGAGTTGGCAATGATTTTATTGGTATTTTTACAACCCTGCTGTTAAGTGTGAGGAAGAGAGTGGGTGAGAGACTGTTATAAAATCGGTTATCTTAGTATTGGTGAATTTAATAGCGCCAACATGGCTTTTATGGGCGCATAGAAGCTACGCAGCGCTCACATAAACACGAAGCGAAAGAGAGCTCAAAATGCAACGGAAAAAGCGCCAACGCCGCAACGAGTTGTCAGTTCACTTTTGGAGCTCATACCGAGCAGTCGAACGCATAAGAAGCTGAATGCTTGCATATTGTGAGATCGTTACGATTTTTAAAAACATACAAAAAGTAGAAAAACAAAGTGAAGTGTAAATAACCTAACACCGAAAATGTTGTTAACTGGGCAGTAAAACTACAAAATTTCATGTGTTATATTTGTCATCAAAATTTTTAATAACCTAAACACACGGAAAACTTAAAAAACCGTTAAAAAAACATTGTGGTGTTATGCAGAGTACATTTTTTGTGACAGCCAAATTCCTAGTTCCATGGTGTGTATGTGCGTTTGCTGTTGATGCTGCCCCATCCCGTTGTGCATAGCTATACACAAACCAAAAAATATTTAGGTGAGTCGGCGGGACGTACCTGCCTGCCTGCCAACTGTGCAACTATTACAACCGTTACAAACCCCACCACCCAAAATTAGTTCAGCGAACGACAATATATCCCCAAAAATTGATTACGCAGTACACAGAGCGCCCAGTGGCGACGACTGCTTCGCGTTTTAGTTTCAGACGAAGACGAAAAAATGCGTTGGTTGCTTTTATTAATACAACACATACACACACAAATAAATGAACAAGTGTAAATGAAGGAAAGCAGGCAGAGCGGGAGAAAATTCGTATCAGCTTTTTGAGCAGAGAGCATACAACATGCGCAGTGCTGGGCAAAACCACAATTGAGAGAGCTACAGGTTATGCAAAGAACTCTGCGCTCATGGCATTGTGACGTCGCAATTTGGATATATTGTATGCTTGAATGAAAACAACATTATCAACGTAATTAAACAATTAAAATGGGCGAGTCAATTTTAATGCATACAGCGCTAATACTAGAACAGCGTGTCCCATAGTTCATATAGGCATATTTCGATAAAAATGTAGGCAAGCAATGTAAACAAATCACAACCTGTAATCGTGACGTCACCCTCACATGGCGCTTTTTCGTCTTAGCGTCGAATAACGGAACTGCGCTTCGCGCAACCTTTAGTTCTCCCAATCGTGGGCAATAGCAAACGATATGCGAGTACTGTGGAGCGGTTGGAGTAGCTGTTGCTGTTGTAGTTGTGAATTGCTTTCGGTCTATGTATGTGTGCTATGCGCGCGGCAAAAATCTCTGTTTCTGTCTCGGTCACTGCTGCTGCGTTCATTTAAAAAAAAAGCTGACTACTTTGAATCGCCGAACATCGCCATTCATTTTACGTTGACAACAGAGAGTGGCTTTTATAGTGTTGTTGCTGTTCTTTGCTTTTGTTACGAGTTGGTGACGTCATTTAGCGATGCTATTTTTAAAATCTTGTTTCAAATGCTTATAGTTTATTGTTTTCTCAAACACTTTGCGCTTAGCTCAGTTCTAACTAGAAAACCAGCCAATGCAATTGGACACTGCTACTTTTGCTCCTTCTCTTTACCTCATCCGCCCTTTTCATTGTTTACGCGCGGCGTGCACCGATAAGAGAAGAGGTACATGTGTGTGAGTGTTCTATGTGAGTTTAATTGTGTGCGATTGTTTTGGTGATATGATTTGTTTTCGTCACGTGGAGTGCAGTATGTGCAGGTCTGCACACATCTATATACACACACATGTGTATGTATATATGCGTATGTATACATGTGTTTGTTTTGGCGCGCTGGAATTCCGTAGTAAAGAGAAATTGTAGAAAACAGTTGAGAAAGGTTTAAACTTACGTTAGAAATTATTCGTTAACCAACACCTTTTGATGAGTTTGTGCAATGCGACGAACAAATAATGTTACTAAAGCAAATTTATAAAATAACATTAAAAAATGTATAATTTTTTGTTTAGTTATTATATGGGGCATACATATGTGGTATATCAATTTAAGATCTTATTGGTATCACAAAACAGTAACAAAGTCAGATATAAATGCTATATAATCGGTCATAAAATCAATTTTTGCATTAAAAAGTTTGTGTGTTTCAAGATATTTGGGCCAAACTTTAGAAAGAGCATTTTATAAAGAATCAAAATAACACAGTATGAAACATAGCCTTACTTAGGAACAATCGGTCAAAAATTATGTTTATGTGGAACATGTAAGGGAGTATATGTAAGGAATCATGTATTTCTTAAAGAATTTTGAATGATTTTGGTCATTTAAAAATTATATTCGGCTCGAAAATTACAATCATACCATTTTCAGTTCTTTAAAGAATTTTTTTCTTATCAGATGATTCAGACGTTGCACGTCTTCTAAGTTACATGCCACTATAATTAACTCACAGCTGTATGACATACATATTTCCTTCTCTACAACACTTTTATAGAACCACAGACATACATATCTATATATGTTCACGTTATAAATACATGTATGCGTGTCTTAACACACCTGTGTCTGTACAATCTCACTTTGATTGCAATCTATCTTTAGCTTTTGCTTTAGTCTTGGCTTCTAGTACCTGCCCCCAAGCAGATATACATATTCCATAAGGGCTTCTTCTTGCTTGACTTTTAAACTTTAAATCCGGAAAAGGAAATGTAGGTCTCTTCACGAAAATTCCCTAACGGCACGCTAACTGTTCCACAGACTGGCTAGCAAAAGGTTAAAAAATTTGCATAAAATCGAATATTATAAAAGTGTGTTGTGCATGTGTTACACATCCATAATGTGTGTGTGTGCGTGACTGAGTGAGTGTGCAAACGACACACATTCCCTGACATAGCAGGGCAACATCATAAACTTTGGGTGTTCACAATACAAATACCGATACTCACCAGCTTTGTGTTTGAATGGGCTCAACGAAAGCTATTTCCTAGTTACCGAGTTCTATGTTTGAATTCGTTATTTTTTGTTCTATTTTGTTCTAAGCTAGCACAAGTAAAAGTATTTTTAAAGTAGTCAATTAGATAGGAGAATTTCCAGGGCCACTCACATGATTATCTTTCTTCTGAAGTGTAAGGAAAAACGAGAGAAACTCATGAACTCTCGTACTCGTATGGCTTTTATATAATGTAAGAATATATATTTATAAAAAAAAAAACGTAAAGATCTACGCCTTGTTTTGGATTTTGTATCTATATATGTATATAAGTTATAAAGACTAAAACCAATTCGTCCAAACATCAATTTTTTGAATCTTAACCGAAAAGCGAGACATATGATAAATATAAAATAATAACATTTTAAAGCGAACCGGGAAATTGCTTCTCCGATTCATTAATTTGCTTTTTATCTTTTTTTTTATTTTTTTTTAGTTTTTTTCTTATAAGCCAAAAATACTAAATACTATATTGCAGTTAATTTTTTATTTTTAAATTTCAGTTATAAATATGTTTTATATATTTATCTTAAACTTTTAAATTGTAATGCCTAAACGTAATTGGGTATGTTCTTTATGGTTTACTTGGTCTACTTTAGTTCTTCTCAACTGCAGCGTGTTTAATAGTCGTTGCTATGGTATAAACATATATAGTTTTTATTAGGATGCGGATGTCAGCAAATAACTGTCTTACTCATATTCATATCAATAAAGTCATATCCTACATACACACACGCCTATACGTAAAAGTGGGGCAAAGAAGGAAAAATGCGGCATCGTCGTCTCTTGGCTACTAAGGAGGCCAACTGGCATAAATCGAACAAAACATGCTTTTCCAATATAGTTTACGACTATCTATATGTACATTCATATGCGCATACATATATATTTATATGCAAAAAAGAAAAAGAAAGAAAAACCTTTTGCGGAAAACAGCATTTACTTTGTCCAATTAAGGCAAAGTCACTTGGGTGGGCGAATTTTATTAGCTAGAACGAACAAAAAACAAAATATAAAGAAATAGAGAGAATTGTTATTTATTATGGAAACAAGCGGAAGCAATATTGAGGGAACTACGCGTGGGCAGCCCCGAGCTGTGATCAGGGTCTAAAAATGGTGCTCTTGCCATATCTATCGTATCTTGTTTGCTAAAGATAACTGTGGAAGTTGCCGTTTACATTGGATTTAAAAAAAAACTCTTTTTAAATCGGTTCTCTTTGCAGTCGCTGAAACAGAAACATGATGTTGGAAGACGACAATACGGATTTGGTGGTTTGTTCCACAGAGATACAAGAAGGTATACAATTTAAATTGAACTCTGGTGAACTCTTAATTTGACCTCTCTTTAAATTGCAGACCGTTTGTACTTTGTCGTATTTCGGAAGAACATCAAGCCAAAGAATACAGTGAACACACATTATTTTAGCATTGACGATGAGTTTGTCTATGAGAACTTTTACAATGATTTCGGCCCGCTTAATATATGCATACTCTATCGCTACTGCATGAAGCTCAAAACAAAACTGATCTCCAAGAGTCACGCGAACAAGAAAATCGTGCACTACACCTCCATGAATCCGGCCAAGCGTCTAAATGCGGCCTACCTGATTGGTTCGTATGCAGTAAGTGTAACCTTTCTTGGTCTCTTTCTTTCGCACTCTTCCCCCTTCTGCCCTCCTACGGCGGAAATTACAATCAAGTTTGTTAGCTACTACAGGTAATTTAACCGTATGCGCAATATTTTCTGATAGCCTTTACGCTTTTCAACAAGACACACATATTCAAAAGTGGCCCACAAATGTGCCTCCCATTTTATAGCAAAAGATGAGGTAACGTTGTTGAGCTTTTTTATTAGCGTGGGGAGAATTTACAGAAATGCCTTTTCTTTATATAATTAAAAGAGGCAGTTAAGGGGGAAATACGTTTTCTTATTATACATACAGAATTATTGTTCGAGAAGGGGAATTGATTAAGGTACTTTGACTACACGACAGGTCATCTAATGTATTTATACTCATATACAGAACAAGTGGAGGGTGTAAAAAATTAAATACACCTGCTGACGTTTATGTAAGAAATTCTATTTTTAGCGTTCGTCAGCATTATTTTTATAATTCAATTTTCTTCGCAATTTATAAAATTGTATTCGGCCAAAATATGATGATAACTAAGATAAGATACAAATGTTGATATTAATAATAAAATATTAATAGTTTTACATATATGTTAAGGATGAGAGCTGCCTTCATCGATGAAAAGATTTTAAATTTGTTCTGGATTTTCAGTTGATATCGAACCACCTCTAAAGCCGTAGCCTCGTTCAATATGCACAAGATCCTTAAATTCTTTTTTTTTTACACATTTTCAATTTCAACTTTGGTTATATAAATATAAATGTACTATTAAAGTGTAATTTAATGTTAATATCTTTAACCTAAACCTGTTTGCAGATCATCTACCTGAATAGAACTCCCGAGCAGACTCACAAGTTATTGGCGAGTCCCGATGTGCCCGCATATACACGCTTCTGTGATGCCAGCTATGGACCCAGCAACTTTAAGATCTCGCTGCTCGACTGCTTTAATGCTATACAGAAGAGCCTGCAGGCGGGTTTCCTGAACTTCAATGACTTTGATGCGGAGGAGTACGAGTACTTTGAGCGGGTTGAGAACGGCGATTTTAATTGGATTGTGCCGCAGAAGTTCATAGCGTTCTGTGGCCCACATCAGAAGTCAAAGACGCTGCCGAATGGTTATCCGTGCCATGCGCCGGAGCGTTACTTTAGCTACTTCCGGGACAATCATGTGACGACGGTAATTCGGCTGAACGCGAAGGTCTATCATGCGTCGTCCTTTGAGAACGCCGGCTTCGATCACAAGGATCTGTTCTTCATCGATGGCAGCACGCCCAGCGATGCCATACTGAAGAAGTTCTTGTCCATATGCGAGACAACGAAGGGCGCCATTGCGGTGCACTGCAAGGCGGGCCTGGGACGCACTGGCAGCCTCATTGGTGCCTACATAATGAAGCATTATGGCTTCAGTGCACTAGAGGCGATAGCATGGCTACGCTTGTGTCGGCCCGGCTCGGTGATTGGCCATCAACAGCAGTGGATGGAGGAGTAAGTGGCCATCGATTGCCACATAGAATTTTTTGAAACCCCTTATTGACTGTGATTTCCTCTTTGCAGAAAACAGAGCTGGCTGTGGTTGGAGGGCGAACGAATGCGCCGGCGCAACTCATCGCAAATGCTGCAGCACAAGTACGGTATCTATAGCATCCAGCTGAAAAACAGGGCGAACGAAAATGAGCTGCTTGACCAGCAGGCGGAGAAGAGCACGTTGCCGGCCCCCTTTGACCATGTCGATTTGTTGTTGACGCGCGTCAAGGGCATCTCGCAGCGTGTGGACACGATGCATTTGCATGATCAGGATTCATTAAATGCGGCCAGCGAGCAAACCGATGAGGAACTGTCCGAGCAGCAGCAGCTGGAACAGCAAGAACAGGAACTGCATTATCACTCCACGGACGAAGTCAACTGCAATGGCAGCGACAACGATACGGATACGGCTAGTGCCACCGTTGAGCAACCGTTGGCCTCTGCCTACGCCATCACGACGCGCCGTCGAAAGTCGCCCTCGAATGCCAACAAGCCAACGGTAATAGCCAACTCACTGCGTCGCCTGGTCAATCCCGGTGGAAATCGCAGCTCCAACAATAGCAGCGCCCTGTCCCACAGCGCAGATCCATCTGGTAGCTGCACGGAGAAAAAGCTGCGCAAGCCCAGCATCAATGTGTTCGAGGCAGCGCGCCACACAATTGCGTCCTCGGTGCGCATGACGCAAACGGCGCTGGAAAAGAAGCAGACGCAAACGCAGGGCGATAAACTCAATCAGATCAAGGCGCTGCGCCGGCATCATTCGCGCTCATCGAACAGCAGCTGGTGGGTTTTAATTAATGAAATTAAAAATCATATATGCATACATATATATTAGAATTGGGAACTCTATTTCAATTAAAACAATCGTTAGTGTAAGATTCGTCTAAATCTTAGATCTGTTCTGTTACGTTCCGTTCAGTTCCAAGAACGCGATTTAAAACATACTAATGTCACAATATTGCTCTGTACATTGTTTCAATATTCTTGATTTTTAAAGTTGGATTTGTTTTAGTTTTAGATAAAACATTTTTAAAAACAAATAACTTTAGTTCCAAAAAAAGTTAGTTTAGCTTTTACACTACTTTCAGAAATTTTTATTATTATTTACTTTGTGACGCAGAATACGCAGAATACTTTGATTGAACTGACCTACCGTAATTGTAACTCTATACTTTCGTTCAGTTTTAACCTAATAAGCTTAATAGTTCATATTAAAGAAAAATTCAATTGAAATAATTTTGAACTTAATTCTAATATAAATTTGTATATGTATATGTACATTAATAATGGCTGTGCACACACTTAATATACCCTGTAATTTATTTACACAGCGACATCGATCCGAATGTACGGCATACACGCGCTCGCTCTCAGCCATTTCGCAACAACAACAATGTGGTCAATGTCTCCATGGCGTCTTTTGGCCCCAAAGCCTGTCTAACTGCCAATGCAGCAGCAGCAACAGCTACAACAACATCCACATTGACGCCAGCAACAACATCACATAATCTTAACAACAACAACTATAATAATCTAAACTCTTTGCAAACCTGTAACAATAATAGCACTAACAACAACAACAACAACAATATGCAGAGCAATGCGTCCAGTCGCACGCGCAGTCTGGCCATCTACAGCAAAAGGTAAGTCCCGTCCAACCTGCCCTCCAATAGATCAACTCCTCCCTCCCTCACAACAGCGCTACACACACAAATTATTATTGAACACAATTTGATTTTAAATTTTGAATTGTGCGGCGGCTTTTTGTATTCTCGTTTAATGTTTTAGCATTTTATACCCCCACCCCCTCTTTTTTTGGTGTCTTCGTTCCATTTGCACCTTTGCGCCAGATGAATATCTCTTAAGCAAAAACGTAAATTTATATTTATAAATGTATAATTTTTTAGCATATAATTTTTCCTTTTCGTTAACCGTATTTGCAAATTTTTTAACACTGACGTATAGCACAATAGTTATCGATATCTATAACTGTTGCAGTGCTGGCGCCAGCTAAAAAGTAACGTTTTAATTCGTTAACAACACTAATTTTAGCAACAATTTTTTTTTCTTTGTTGTAATTGTTTTATTATATTTTGTGAATGTACTTACATTTTTCAATTAATTAGTCTTACAATATTCGTTTGTGCATGCAAAATTACAAATAAAAAAAAAAACACAATCAAAATTTATTGGAGCTTGTGAAGCATTATTTGATTTTTTTTTGTTTTTATCCCCCGTTTTGGCTATTTATATATTTATGTTGCCCCACTTGTTTGTTGCTCTTTTGTTAAATTTCTTAAGCTTACACACTGTGCCTTCTCCAACTCTTAAATCTCTCTATCTTGTCTCATGTGCTTGGCTGTGGGCTCACCATTTCTTGCTCCCCCTTCCCAAACTCTGTTTGACAGAATGGAATTGAAGCACCAGCGCAAAGCGGAGCAACAACACCAACAAGAACACCAGCCTGCCGCCGCTGTACTCGATAAGCAATTGAAACCCTACGCGACGATCAATGAGAGTAAAATACCCATCGGCATTGGTGGTGGTGGCGGCGGCGGCGGTGCTGGCAGCTCGGCGACTATACCGCCAGTGCGGAGCAGCGTAACGCGCAGCTCGCTGCATCACATGACGCTGAGGGGTCGCTCGCGCATACGCTATCAGAGGCCAGGGGCAGTTGTTGGTGCCGCCGAGCAGGCGGCAGCCTCCCAACCGTGCACGGTGGCCACGGCGCGCTATTATCGCGATGTATCCGCCATACCCACCGCAACGACGGCGTCGTCGTCATCGTCGCTGGCCAATGCTTGCGGTAGTGGTGCTGTTTGCTACAACATCGCGACGCGTTCCACATCCGCTACGCTCGATCTTAACTCCAATCCGCTGCCAGTTGCCACAACAACAACTACAACACCAGCAACAGCAACAACAACGGGCGCTTCTAGCACTACCAAGTCAAAGATACCCAATTTGAACAACAATCAGAACAATCACAACTGCAATTTGAGTAATTCGCATTCTTCTACACCCCCCCTAGACACAAGCCGGCTTAGCCTGGGCCACGGCGGCAATGGACGTGCCGGCGACGAACAGCCGGCCATCAGCAGCGAGCACAGCTTCCATAATCTGGTCAGCAAGCGGAACAAGCGTTCGCTCAGCTCCACACGCATTGAGAAGGATAAGTGTGATGAATACAATACGAAATTGCTGCGCAAGACGAGCGTTGTTGCCGCTGCAGTAGCGGCAGCTGCCGCAGCCGCCTCCACAATCAGCAAAAGTAACATGAGCAATCACAACAACAGCGGCAGCAGCAACAACAACAATAATATTAATAATAATAATAATAATAATAATAGCGCCAGCAGCAGTAAACAGAATAGCAACAGCGGCACACCCACAACCAGCATTGGAGGCGGCAGTTTTAGGCTTTCGCGTCGAATATTTGCTGAGTCTGGTTCATCGGCCTCTACTTCGGCGTCCAATTCTGGTATACCGACGCCAACGGCGCCGCCAACGTTGCCCTGGCAACAGTCCCATTCTCCCCGTGGAGCCAGCCGTCTGACGACGGATCGCGAGCAGCAACAGCTGCCGCAGCAGCATCTCAAGCTCCGCAAGAAGATCAGCTATTAATGAATTCCCACAAAATGAGAGGGGAGAATTCTTGCTATTTTATACTGATGCAATTGTTATTGTTGCCATTTATTTATCGTAATGAAATTCTTTTAGTATAAATAGTAAATTTTACCAAGGCCCACAACTGAACAAAACTGGGCTTGTTGATTTAGACAAAAAGAAAATAACAAGTAATGTGGGTGTATTTAACGGGAACGAAGCCGCAGCTGCCTTTGAAAACTGTGAAAGCGTTAAGAGCAATAAGCCTTGAACTTTTAGTAAGATATATTTACTTAAAGTAAGTTATATATTCACTTGAAACAGAGGCGACAACTGCTTAAATTGTTTAATGGAAGAGTATTTTAAAAATTAAAAGTTGTCTAAGTGAAATGCATCTAATACTATGTAATATAAGCTAGAACAATAAGTCTTTATCAAGAAACTAGAAAAAAGGCATGCCTATCTATAATCCATCTGTCTGTCTGAAAGAGTCTCAAATATTTAAGAAGAAGCGACTTATTATATTTGTATAATTGTCTGCATAAGCCAAGCACGTTACTTTTTATTTGAATTGAAAACTAATTTTCATCATTTTTAAATATATAGTTCTGTATGTTATCGCGCTGACTTAAAAACTATACTATATGAATTAAATTATATATCGGTTCAGTTGCGTAAACTTATTTAAGCTTATAATATTTTTGTTTTTAAAGATGTTGCGCAAGCACTTGAACATTAAGTATTGTTTGCAAATTAATGTCTAGTTAAGCATTATCAAGATCATGCATACATATATACTATTTTTTGTTTCGATTAGTTTTTGGGGGAAGTCCCATTAATCATATGAAAACGGAACAGAGTTCGATTCAAAGTGAAACGAATATTTGACGGATTTTATATTGTAAGACCAATCGTAAATATTGTGGTAAAGATCATGCGGTTTCGTTCCTTCGCCCAATTGTTGTAAATTGACGATCTTAACAGAATTATCGCTTTTATATCCGACATGTTTTTTTTTTTCTTACGGCACGTACAAAGTATGCATACAAAGTATATGTGTAAGTATAGATCATAATACATATATAATAATATAATAATGTGCATTATTTCGAGTGTTAATTGTAAATAACACGTTTATTTAGTTTTAAGTATTAGTTGAAATATACGTTATATATACACAGAAACATCTAAATGATGATCACATTCATTCTAAACTAACATTTGGCGAAAGTATTGTATCATATCCATATAGATCTTGGACTCCAGTCCAATGAACACACAATCGTAATCGCAATTTAATTCGATCTGTAACACCGGCTCCATGGACTGTGCCTCTAGGGTGGTGGTGCGTTGTGTTAACTTAAGGGCGCTGAGCACATCGAGCAGCTTTGACTTGGCCGAAACATATTCATTTGAGTTCAGTATCTCAAAAGCGGCCTGCTTCAGGTGTGGATAGTAGGTTTTGAAGTAATTGTGCCGATCGCACAGTTTAATTGATGAATTCTCTTCGCCGCCGGCATCGGTCAGTTCACGGTATGTCTTAAACTTGAGACGGCGCTCGGCCTCAGCATCATCGACGTTGCTCTCAATATCGGCCAAGTTTAGTGTTGCGGCGCTTACCAACTGATTGTCCGGATTCGATTTTTCCGCATCGTTCGAGATGACGCATAGCATCTCAATCGCGGCACGCTGGCGTGCATCCTTCTTCTTGTCCGACTTGCCGTAGCGCTTAATGGAGGCCACCGAGCAGCAGGCAACAAATTCGGGTGCACTTGGCAAACCGCTCTGTTGCACTATCTCAATGGTGGGCAGTGGCATATTCTTGCGCACGCAATAGTCACGCAGCTCCTTCAGCATGTCACGATTCATGTTCGTCAGCTTGTCCACCACGCCATCAATAGTGAAGCTATCGCTGCCATTGGCAGCCAAGCCGTCGCCAAAGCCCGGCAATTTTCGCAATTTTCGCATTATGTTGGCGGCGGCCAAGTGTTTGGCGTCGCGTTTGGAGCGACCTGCAAAATGCAAAATTTAGAGTTTGTCGGCTGCAAGATGATCGCATGCATTACCGTTTCCGTACGCTTCCATGTCCATTAGAACAACTTTGCAAACGTAACCGCCGTCCTCCTCATCAATATAATCGTAAACTGGATTCCCGGTCTTTGCCTGGGCACAATATTCTTGAAGCGCTGAGACAGCCGATTTGTTTTCCATGGGAAATGTATGCGGAAATATACTACAAATATAAGACTTTAATCTTTATAACAATGATTTATGTTTTATGTATCTTTATAAGCAAGAACTCTAGAAATGCCTGAAAATAGTTTTGCTTTGCTTTAAAATGGATATATATAGGTACAGTGTTGCCAATCGCTCGTCTGCTAAAATATACTAAATTATGTCTTAAATTTGTATTGCCCCAAAACTGGTTATTCCATAACCGTTTATGATTAATGGCTTTATTGGAAAGCATTACATATGATCTAAAGTTTTTAAATCCAATTTTAAAACAGTTTCTTGTGCTCATCTTTTAGATACACGTCATATTGACAAAGGTGGCAACGCCACAGCTGCCAAAGCAACTCTGTACAAAAAAAAAACAAGTGTTGCTGTAGACACGAAGGAACTTTGATTATTTATTTTGCTTAGCTCGGCTATGGTCGGAAATTCGTTTCATAATCGACAACAGTTTTCAATTTAAAGCAAGGCGCCGCACAACGAAACACAGCAACAGCTACGTTTTCAATACAGCTCACGTCAACAATTCGGTATTAGCTAAATTTGTTGTTAATGAAAATCGTGCCAGAGATCGAGAGAGGGTTGACAGAAGTGACCGTGGAAGTTGAAACAACAACAACAACTACAACACACCAGTATAGAGGAAAATAGGCAGCCTGCCCCCCACTCTGCTCAACGCTGACGAATCGCAAGTCTACAATAAAAAACACTTGTCGCTGCCATATTTTGCTGGTGCTCCATTTCGTGCCCACCAATTAGCAACGTTGCCGCAAGTGCCCGGGCGGGGTGAGGGTCTCAAACCATGGATGATACCACAGCCACAACGCCGTCGCCCTCATCGGCGGCGACCACTGCCGCTGGCTACGATGCTGCGCGCGACAAAACAAACGTCGCTGTTCGCTGTGACAGCGGCAGCGGCGTTAGGCTCTTGATTAAATCGTCGAATCAGCAATACGACGACATGAACATTGAGAGCGATCTCTGCTGGACGGTGCAAAGGCTAAAGAAGCAGCTATCGCTGGTGTATCCTGGCAAGCCGGTAGGTACACATAGATACATTTAAATATATATATATACAATGTATGTATAATATGTATATAGTGTTTGCACACATATTGTGTATGTTGACGTCAGCCTTATCTTATCAGCTTGTCAATGTATTTTTTTCTCGCTTAGCGGCGCGCAGGAGCGACAAGTGTTTGCCACAGACTGGCGTCTTAACTTGAAGTTGCCCCTACAAAGTACACGTCATTCAATACTAGCTCCAATTGCAATTTGCACAAGTCGAACAAGTTCAAAACAATCTATTATTTAATTTGATTTTGTTTTATATTTCAAGGCACGTTAGGTGCCGGAAAGAAAAATAAGAAATAAGACAGCAATAATTTATTCATGCAGTCGAAAAGGTTATAATTATACCCATTAACGAAGTCAAAAGATTATATTTCCATTTGGAATATTTGCTCGTCTTTCATCAGAGAAAGTATTAAGATCAATACTTTAATAGCTGGTTACGCGAAATGTTTGCAGGCAGATGTTGACGGATGACCTTCTCCAAAGGTCGCGCTTCAATTTTTTATGGCTAAGCTCAGTCTCGCCCCCGCGAAATACAATTTGCGGTTAAAAAGCGAGTTTTTTAGAAAATCAATAATATATATATATAATAGACTATTATTTATCCGCCCTTCCGGCAGTAATTTCCCAGCAATCCAGCTTCTCATATTTTCTAGTTGTTCTGGTCTGATCGTAAGTCAGTCAATAATTTAGTCAGTTAGTCAAGACAAACGCTTTTATATATACAATATAGATAATGATGTTTGTTGATTTAGCAACTACAGATAATGCAGTGTAGTTTTCTTTTATGATGAAAGTATGCAAGGTTTTTACAAAATATTGCATTTACGGATGGAATTTTGTTTGAAACTCATTTTAATGGATAAATGGACAAATAAAAATTTTATATTTTGTGAAACTGTAATATCATCTATTATTAAACATAGAATAAAAACAAAATAGTTAAAAACAAAAATAGAAAAATTGACAAAGGAAATGACTTTGCTATATTGATTTGGTTTTGACATTCTTATCAAAATACTTAACTTGCAAATTTAAACGTTTTGATAACAGAAAATAAGATAATAGAATAGAATATGAGATGTTGAATGTAACAACTTGCAGAAAACAATAAAAATAATCTCAACGCTTAGGCAGCTAAATATTGTACCTGAAATATATATTTAGATTAGGAAAACCTTTAAAATTAAAAACAATTGTTGTGCATTGTTTTTTTTTAAAGACGATTAAACTATTTGAATATCAAACAGGAAATCAACGACCAAAAGCTCATCTATTCGGGCAAATTACTGGACGATGCCCAGAAGTTATCTGAGGTGATACGGAGCTACAAGGATGTCTATCAGCAGCATCACATCTTTCATTTGGTGTGCGCCAACAAGAATGTAATCAAGACGCCGTACAAGACGACCACGCCGCCAAAGGAGACCACAGCCAGCACGCCACAACTGAACAGTGATTCCAATGACAATGAGCTTCGGCGGCGACCGGTGGCTGGCGCCGCCAACGTTGCTACCGCCCAGATTCCTTATCAGCAACAGCCACAACTGCAGCAGGCGAATGCCTTGCATCCTTGGCTCCAGTTACAGAATCAGGCTTTCCAAATGGCTGCCGCCCAGGCATCATCAGCTTCGGCATCGTCATCGTCATCGACAAGTTCACATTTGCCGTTCCAGCAGCAGCAGCAGCAGCAGGCGATCCTTTATAACGCCTGGCTGCAGCAGTGCTATGCAACGTACATGCAAATAATGATGCAACGGTGAGTTCTCAATAAATATAAGCAATCTGCGAGGGTACATAATGTTAAATGTAATGAAAGTGCTATCAAACCTGAAAATCGGTTCATTTTTGACAAAGTTATGGGAGTTTGGAATACAGGAGCTGAGGATCCGAGAAGTTTACATGTAAATATTTTTGTCGATTTTGAGCTCCTTAGAATCGATTTAAATGTAGTTTTTTATAGTAATTGTGACCAATTCAAACGATAAAAAATATAAACTCGCGATTGTAAATTAAAAAAAAAATATTTTTTTCGATTATGAGTATACTTACACATACTTTTTTGACAAAAAAAAATGTACAAAATTTTATTTTTAAAAATATATTTTTTTTTAATTGTAAAATCAATTTTTATGATAAACTTGAAAATCAGTTTAGTTTTGGCCAAGTTATGGGCGTTTTAAATATAGGAACTATATTTCCGAGAACTTACAACATTTTTGTCGATTTTGGCATGATTTTTAACCAAAAATGTTAGCCTCTCAAAATCGATAAAAATGTCGTTTTTATAGTATTATAATATAAATTCGCAATTTAAATAATGATTTGTATGATTTTTATTTTTATTTTATTTGAAATATGAAATATTTCTTGTATAATTCTTAATAATGTACTGGTTTTGATTTATTTTTTTGTAGCACTAGCGGCACTGATAGTGCCCCCCCACCACCAATAATGCATTCATTTATGCAAAGCTTGCAAATGCTACCAAACAATTTGGGAGTGCCGCTTGTGGGGCATCAGCCGGTGCCAGTTGCTGCAGCTGTTGGCGCCGCGGCGGGCCAGCCGAATGAGGTCGTCGCTGCACAGCAACCGGCCGCTCGTCCAGTGGATGGCCCCAATTTTCCTAACATACAAGAGGAGCCCGAGATGCGCGACTGGCTGGACAGTTTCTTTAGCTTTACACGATTGGCCATTTTTGTGACAGTTTTGTATTTCAATTCGTCGCCAATGCGCTGTTTGCTAGTGGTTATCATCGCCAGTGTTATTTATCTGTGAGTAGAATGGATCTTCAAAGAGACGAGCAAATTTACTTAAGCTTTACCCCATCCTCTGTTATAGCTATCACAATGGCGTGCTGCGACGTCGACGCGAGCGTAACAACAATAACATTAATCGAAACAACAATGCTGGCAATAACATTGAGGCCTTTGCGGCCGTGCAACAAATTCAACGTATGATGGACGCTGCCGTTGAGCATGATAATAATCCGCAGGCTGCTGCGGAACCAGCACCAGCCGCTGCACAGGATGATGCAGCTAGGGCGGCCGAGCCAGCCAGCGCTGGTGCGGATCAAGCCGATGCCCCTGCTGCCGCTGCTGCTGCTGCCGCTGAGGCAGTGGCTGTGGAGCCAGCGAATGCCAATAATTCTGTGATTTCCGTAGTGCGCACCTTTGTTATAACGTTCTTTACATCGCTATTGCCCGAGGCGCCGGCGCTGTAAAGACTGGCGTCAGTGCGTCCAATTCAATGTGGCCTCTGGATACCCATCCCCCCATACTTTCCTTCTTACTAAATACCCCCCATTCATAAATGTTATAATTTTTGCATAATTGAAGTTTGCAATATCTGTTTTTCTAGCTATGTAACGAATATGTGTATATTTATATATATATGTCTGGATGTGCGTGGAGCGCGCAAAATGGGCGCCGCAAGCTTACCCCATCCTGTAGCTTTAGTGTTTTTTTAGCGATAAGAAAAAGATTTTGTTTTTGATGTGAATGCTACACTGCGAGTGGCAGACGAAACTATGAAATTGATAAATTGCAATTATAAATAATAATAAAACAAAAACCATTACGTATATATGTATGCCTAAAAACCCAACGCACTTATCTCGAATCAATGTCACATGTGGAAAACTCCCAGACGCGGCTTTTCATGAATGGAATTTTTTTTTTCTTTTCGAATTTCGTTTGTGAATGGAAAATTTTCAGCTCGTGGCACTTTCACTGCATATGCGGCCAGCGCGTAAGTAGCAATCTTAACTGAGCTGTTAACACGCCTCTTTATTCTTTATTAGGTTTACACGCTGCTGCCCGGAGACGATCTCGACGGTCGCTTATCGGCAACATGTGTGTCCGGCAGTCCGTTCCGTCCGTGCCGCTGATAGGGGCGCGTCGACGTCTTGCTCGGAGTTAGAACGCTGCGAGTGCTCAACGCTGACGGTTGATGCATCGGCATCAATTTTATATAAATACATTTTTTTTTTGGCATACGATTTAAGCGGTTTTCAGAGCAATTCGCATCTTAATCAGCAAGTGAATTTGGCAAAACAACAAAAATGTCGCGATTGCTTCAATTGCGCTCAACAATCGCGCCTGCGCTTAGCAGGCAACGTCATGTAAGTGGGCGTCATGTATATATCTTATATCTTTCTATATATATATGTGTGTGTAGCATGGTCGGATTATTGCCATACGACGGGAGGATCAATCGGTTTGGGAGCGACGAGCACCGTTTGGACCCACGCATGTCCAGAAGCTGGTCAAGCAGGGTGTTAAGGTCATCGTGCAACCGTCTAATCGACGCGCCTATCCCATGCAGGTGAGCAAACACATTTATTCAGAAATATATTTAATCAATAAATCAACCTGAACATCGTATCAAGATACACCGGTTTAGCTCTGAGGCAACAGCTACCGAGTCAAATGTATATATAGTTTATGTGTATGTGTGTGTGGGCTGCATCATAAAATTAATGTGGCAGATAAGCCTCACTGCTGTTGGGCTCCAAATTTTTTTTGGCAATTGTTGGCCTTGGAAGCAGTCAGAACCCCGAAAACAAATCGTAATTTCTTGTTATCTCGCTTGAAATTTGTTATTTTCAAATGTGCATTTGTTCGCAGTAGCCAACTGATTTTTCTTGCAGATTAATTATAATCGGGCTTTACAAAAACAGAAAATTGTTTAATAATAAAGTGTATATTATTTTCTAACTGATTTACGATAGACATTTCAAAAACAATAATAAATTGATGACTTATAGGAAAATCAGTTGTGATTAATAGGGAAATTCATTGAAATATTTATGTAGAAAAATATATAAAAAAATTTTTATTTATTATATAAAATAAACATATTAATGATATAAACATAAATAATATTCTTTCAAAGGGAAGAAGGAGTTTGCTCAAAACCCAAACCCAAACTTGGCACCATATTTATAAGTAGTTACATAAATATATTTGGTAGTACATTTTTTTTATATATATTTAATTTATTTATATCATTATGTCTATAGATCATTATTATAGTAAGTTAAAAAAACGCAGTTTCTTAATTTATTTGATTAAAGTTTATCAACTCTTTATGAAAACTTTTTTTGATCTAACTTAAAAATGTTCTCAACAATATAGTGTAAATTATTATAAATTATTTCGTAGATTATAAAAAATATTTGTGGACTAACTTTTGAAATTCGAAATTGGTTTTCCAATATTCTAAAGTTTTTAATCTTTTTTTTTCAAATTTTATACATTTTTTTAATCTGTAGAAATATTTATTTATTTATTTTTATCAAGCCAATTTCAATTCCATGTCATACAATTTTATAGTTTTTGAAAAATTCCAAGAATCCTCATTATCAAAAACAGAAACATAACAATTTTAAATAATTGTTTTTTATTAAAATACTTTGTTATTTTAGAGTATCTTGTAGTCGTTACTATAGCATATTTGTTCTATTAATCTTCTAACATTGCGTGTTATGCTGATCATACATCTATTTTTAAGCGAACAGGTAGATTACGGATAAGAAAACCCAATAATATTGCCAACATAAGCTTGGACACATTTTTTGAAGGAAGTAGTAGAATTTGATTAGATTAGCAATTTCGAGTCAATTATGGAAAATTCTTGGCAATCAAGAAATCAAACGAAAGTAATCGTATCGAGCGAATATCTTTATATGAATTCAGGCATATTTGCAAGCTGGGGCACAGATCCAGGAAGACATTAGCGATGCTTCGGTGATCTTTGGCGTTAAGCAGGTGCCCATCGATGCTCTGATTCCGGGCAAAACCTATTGCTTCTTCTCGCACACGATCAAGGCGCAGGAGTCCAACATGCCCCTCTTGGATGCCATACTCGAAAAGGTTCGAATCAATTTAAGTACATTTAATTACAGATAATTGCTATGTTTGGTGTTTATAGAAAATCCGCCTTATCGACTACGAGCGTATTATTGATGAGCGCGGCGCCCGCCAGGTGGCGTTTGGCAAGTACGCCGGCGTCGCCGGCATGGTCAACATACTGCATGGCATCGGATTGCGCCTGCTGGCGCTGGGTCACCACACGCCCTTCATGCACATTGGACCCGCGCACAATTATCGCAACTCCTCGATGGCCCGCCAGGCGGTGCGCGACTGCGGCTATGAGATATCGCTGGGCATGATGCCCAAGTCAATTGGACCGCTGACCTTTGTGTTTACCGGCTCCGGGAATGTGTCGCAGGGCGCACAGGAAGTCTTCTCCGAGCTGCCCGTGGAGTATGTGCCGCCAGAGATGCTGCGCAAAGTCTCCGAGCACGGCAGTAAGTATAAGTATTAATACATGTATATATATATATAGTGCTCATCCTGATCCAACGTAGATCAAAATAAGCTTTATGGCTGCGAGGTTAGCCGCTCGGATCATTTGGAGCGTCGCGAGGGCGGCGGCTTTGATGCCAAGGAGTACGATGAGTTTCCCGAACGTTACATTTCCACATTTAGCACAAAGATTGCGCCCTACGCTTCCGTCATTCTCAATGGCATCTACTGGGCCGTGGGCAGCCCGAAGCTGATTAGCATTCCGGATGCCAAGAATCTGCTGCGTCCGGCCAATACGCCCTGGCTGCCGACTAGCAAAGGCAGCCCAGCCCTGCCCCATCGCATGCTCGCCATTTGTGATATATCCGCCGATCCTGGCGGCTCCATAGAATTCATGAATGAGTGCACCACAATCGATACACCCTTCTGCCTGTACGATGCGGATCGCAACAAGGACACGAAGAGTTTCAAGGGTCCCGGCGTGCTGGTCTGCTCCATTGATAATATGCCCACCCAACTGCCTCGCGAGTCAACGGATCTCTTTGGAGAGCTATTATCGCCACATGTCCACGACATCATCAAGAGCGATGCCAAGAAGCCGCTGCACGAGGAGCACTTTCCCTATCCCATACAGTCAGTAAGTGGTTTCATAGATCATAAATCCTAAACTAGTAAGGAACAAAGAAAATTCTAAATAAAATTAATTTTTTTTATACTTACTTTATTAGTTTATTACTTAGTTTATATTTATATATCATCACCATAGAACGAAGAGTACTTAAAAATATTATTTAGTTCTGAGAATTACAAGTTATATTATATACATAAAAAATAATTAAAATTTTTTTTGTTTAATGAGAATGCATATAATATTTTCATGAAGTTATTTATTCACTGACTTTATAGTCTCAAATCTGGAAATTATGATTACAAGATAATTTTAGATGACTACATATTAAAACCTTCCATAGTAACAATCGGTATTTAATAAATTTCATAAATATTAATATTATTTACTTTTTATTTTGATATCATTTATATATCATAAATATAAATACTATTTATTTATTAGAGTAACTTCAACTTAGGTAAAAACAGCTAAAAAATTCAGAAATAAAATAATGGGCCTTTAATATTAGAATAATTCTCTAGGTAACTAAATTAATTAAATTAAGCTGAGTAAAACATTTTTAAGGATTGAAAATTCCTTATTTATTCTCCTTATTTACTCCTAAACCTATATGTTTTTTGAAGCAAAAACAAATTAAATAATTTTCATTTAATGAAATGTATTTTTTTCCTTTTCTGAGAAAGTAATTAAATGAAAGCTTAAGTGAGACAGGCAAAAAATTGTAAATTTTGAAAAAGAAAATCTTATGAGGCCAAGGATTATTCCTTGGCAACTATTAATAATTTCTTATCTCTAAAATTAAAATGCTATTTAAAATGAAAATCACAGCGCTATTTAAAGCTTTTTATAATTGAATACTGTATGGGCAATATAAGCACGTGTCCATGTTAAGCTTATCAGTTTTTAAAGTCATTAAGTGAGGGTATTATTTTAAATGCTCTCTCTTTATCTCTCTCTCTCTCTCCCTCTTTTTCTCTCTCTCACTCTCTGTTAGGCAATTATCGCTAGCAATGGTGAACTGACCGAGAGTTTCCAGTATATTCAGGAGCTGCGCGATTCGCATAGCAATCGCTCCCGCCACAAGATTGAGGGCCGCTCCGAGTCGGACAAGAAGGTGCTGGTGCTGGGCGCCGGGATGGTATCGGCGCCGCTGGTCGAGTGGCTGCATCGCGAGAAGGATGTGAGCATAACGGTGTGCTCCCAGGTCAAGGAGGAGGCCGATCGCCTGGCGCAACAATATGCCGGCGTCGATAGCCTCTATTTGGATGTGCACGAGAGCACCGGGCATCTGCAGGAGCTCTGCGGCAAAGCGGATGTGGTTGTCTCCCTGCTCCCATACAGCCTGCACGGCATGATTGCCCGCTACTGTGTGGCGGAGCGCACCCACATGGTCACCGCCAGCTATCTGAACGATGAGATTGAGGCGCTGCATGAGGAGGCGCGCGCCAATGGGGTCACCATCATGAATGAGGTCGGCCTGGATCCGGGCATTGATCATCTGCTGGCGCTGGAGTGCATACACGAGGTGCAGGAGAAGGGCGCCGTTGTTGAATCCTTTGTCAGCTACTGCGGCGGCCTGCCCGCGCCGGAGCACTCCAACAATGCGTTGCGCTACAAGTTCTCCTGGTCGCCACGCGGTGTCCTGCTCAATACGCTATCGGCCGCCAAGTATCTGAGTCAGGGCCAGATTGTGGAGATCTCTGGCGGCGGTGAGCTGATGTCTAATCCGCGCAGCCTGGACTTTTTGCCCGGCTTCGCTCTGGAGGGCTTCCCGAATCGCGACTCCACCAAATATGGCTCGCTTTATGGGTTGGGCAGGGATGTGCACACGCTGCTACGAGGCACCATACGCTACAAGGGCTTCTCCGAGTCCATTAAGCCCATGCAGCTGTTGGGCTTGATCGATCCGGAGCCGCATGCGCTGCTCCATCCGAGCGGACCGGACGTGACCTGGCGTCAGCTCGTCATCCATTTGCTGGGCATGTCCGATTCGAGCATCTTCTATGAGAACCTCAAGCAGAAGCTTTTGGAGCGCGTGGGCAATGTGGATGGCATCGAGAGCCTGGGCCTGCTGGACGAGAAGCCCGTTGTTAAGCTGCACTCACCGCTGGACACGCTCAGCCATTATCTATCCAAACGCCTCGCTTTTGGTAAGTGAAGATTAAGCTATTTTTATTTCTTCAATTTAAATTGTTATTGCTGTTCTTGCAGAGCGCGAGGAGCGGGATCTGGTGGTGTTGCGTCACGAGGTGGGCATTCGCTGGCCCGATGGTCGTCGCGAGGAGCGCGGCATTAACTTTGTCGTCTATGGCCAGCCGCAGGGTCACTCCGCCATGGCCATGACCGTGGGCAAGCCGGCTGCCATTGCGGCCAAAATGATTCTGGACGGTGCGTTATCTTAGAAATTATATATAGACATATATAGACATCTAATCTTTGTTCTCCAGGTGAAATCCAGGAACGCGGTGTTCTGTTGCCCTTCACGCCGGACATCTATCGGCCCATGTTGCAGCGTCTGCGCTCCGAGGGTCTGACTGCCACGGAGACATCCAGATGGCTCAACTAGTTATCCTTAAACTGTCGTATTAGCATTTAGCTTCTACTTTAGAACTTAATTGCCAGCCCGACTCTTGAATTATTTGTTTAATTTTTTGTTATTTATAAATTTGTTTTTCCGGTTATCAAGCAAAGTTTAGATAAGACTGTACTGCTATCTGTATACTTATATAACTTTATATGATATGTGCCTATATTTGTAATTGGTTTAAAGCAGGAATCGAAAATGTTCAAGTTTTCGTCGACAAATGTTTACACAATTGTGATTAAACGAGAATTAATTTTTTAGCGTTGAATTGTATTTGTATTTTATTTAACAAATTATTTAACAAATTGCTGATTAACAAAAAAAAAACTTAATTTATCCACATGGGTGATAAAAATTCTTGTCTGAAACTATATTGTTTATTTTTTAATCATTTATCAAATACTAAAAAAAATTTTCTTAAATTTAAAAATTTGCAAAATTTTTAATGATTTTTATTTGATCTATTCAACCAATGTGAATGTTTATTGGAGATTTATTTTTAATTTAAATTTTATTCGACCTTGTTTAGTTTTTGATCATTTATAAAATTAAAAAAACAATTTTTTTTTAATTGCAATAATTGCAAAATTGGTAATGATTTTTTTTATCAATTGCTCGTTTGAAAAAGCTAAGTGAATATTTTTTGGAGATTAATATTTTATTTATATTTTTGACATTGTTTGGTTTTTGACCATTTATGAAATACTAAAATTTTTTAAAATTGAAACAGTTGCAAAATTAGTAAAGGTTTTTATTTTATTAATTTTATTTAGTATTTTTTTTCTAAACTGTTTATTTCTTGATCATTGATAAAATATTAATTAAAATAAACTTTTTTAATTTAAGTAGTTGCAAAATTTGCTCGTTTAAGAAACCATTGTTAATATATATTGGAGATTTATTTTTTATTTTAATTTTATTCAACAAAATCAATTTTAAAAATTCATATAAAAATTTGCACTGTTATTGTAAAACTTTGTGATAATATCCAACTTTCCTTAACAAATCTGCTTAAATCAAATTATTTACACATATTTATTGCTACGTTTTATTTATATATTGTAAGTTTCTTAAGAGCGAGAAAAGAAAATGTTAAGGTTCAGATTGTCGTCAGTTTAACTGTACCTTGGCGCATGGCAACCCGTTAGCTTTTTTGGGTTATCAGCTGAACTTGAACTATTTCGAAATAATACATAAGTGTGTTGTCGTCGATATGTATAATGCTATATTTAGTCAAGTGCATGCTAACTAGTGCCTTAGTTCCCACAGTCACATGATGGGGATTTGTTTTGTTTTTGGGTTTTCTTGGTGCACGTTAACCGGCCTGAATTAGTATTCCAATCAACATTATTTGCTAATACTTTGTCCAAGAGATTGGGGCTATCAGCAATATTGAGCATTAACTAAACATGATAACCAATAACCTTTTCGAACACTGTATTAAGTTGTAGACACTTGTTTAACTTTTACAAATTTCAATTCATTCAATGCAAATTCACACACACACACACACATACAATCGCTTGTGTGTGTTTACGTATTAGCAGAGAAAGAGAGACGGATTGAGCGATAGCAATGTGTGTGTGCTGCAATGCGATTTGTGGAAGGAGAGCGAATCGCGACGCCAGCAGCTCAGCCGCAGTCTGCGTTGTAAATTAAGCGCTTGGAATATATATTTTTTGTTGTTGTACTCAGTATTTTCTATTTTTTTTTATTATTTTGGGCTGCGCTCGCAGTGCCGGCCAACAGTTCGTCTTCAGTCTTGATAATACGCAGTGCCGAGTCAGTCGCAGTGACTCCTCAAGTAGTAGGTGTTTGTGTATGTGTGTGTTTGTGTGCCTGTGTGCTTGTATGTATGTTATGGAGTAACGGCTGTTTGCGTGTTGCGTGCCAACCTCACAACAAGAACAAGAACAGCAGGCTCGCATCCCGTGTCTTTAAACGATTATTCAATTTACCGTTTTTGTAGTTAACAACAGAAATAATCGTAATAATAATAATACAAAAGTTTTGGAAAGTGCGTGCCGGTCGAAGTATTGGAGAGACCATTAAAAACCACTTACAATTAAACAATGTGCTGCCATTTGATTAAATCGAAGAAAGTTACATATATTTGAGTGGCAGCCAAAGGTCAAAATTGTATTGATATTTAACTGTGTGCGACTGCAAATTCATCCTGCACCCAAGCTGTTATCACTGCAGCAACAGCAACAACAACAACTGAATACAAAAAACAACAACAAAATATAAATAAAAATAACAACAATGGGCAACATGCGCTATTTGTCGGAGACACATTTGAGGGGCTTCGAGCGTTACAAGGTGAGTATTTTATGTGCATGTTCCGTTATTCTAGAAATAATTGACCCCTTTAAAACAAAAATCAATGCCCCATGGATTTTTTAAAAGGCGCCACATCATAAAAATTGCCTTCATTTTGAACTGTCTTGATAATCACTCCTGATGGATTACATTGAGTTCCGGCTTGTGTGCCATGAATATGATTATAATTAAAAATTAATATATATACAATATGTATGTATCACACGTGTCATTTTCGTTTAATCTCAGAAATTGGGCAATGGGAAGATTTTAATACTAGTTCACGAAGTGAAAATAGTATATTAGGTTTGTTAGATTTTAGAAACATGGTCGCGTGTCAAATAAAATTATAAAATTTCTTGGCAGTGTGGGAACTCATTATATATATATACTTATTTTTTTACACAAAAATATATATTTATATATATATCCGGTTTAAAGCTTAATAACACAACATAAGTATATTAAGCTTGTATCTCTAAAATTTAGATTTTGGGTCGCATCAAATAAAATTTTAAAACAAGATTATAATAAGAAATATTATACTATTATTATAATATATTTTAATATTTAATGCTAAAGACCAAAACATTTTCAAGACATATTACTAAAGACCTCCCCCAAAAGATCATGCTAATTTTTTTGGTAACGCTACGCTACACCGAAAGTCGATATTTTGAACATTTTTTGTATGATTAGAATTTGCTGGCAATTAATAACAATTGCTTGCAGTTATTGTTATGTAAATCTCTGTTTTTTCATATTTTTAAAATTTTGAAAGCTATAATTTAACTCAAATTTTTTTTGTTAAAAAATATAAAATAATAGAATACGCGTTTTTTTTTTGGTTATTATTACTTTGAACGAGTAGTGCGCTGTTGGGGACACCCGATTGCGCCTTCTTATTGTTTTAATATAGTTTTTTTGTGGTCACTAGCATGTGCTCGACATTATCAAATAGGCCGGGCGCTTGGACATGACTAGGCCTAGGTCATCAATTTAATAGACCGGATGATGCTAAAACACATATGTTTCGTAAATCCCAGAGAAGGCATTGAACTGCGAATAAAGCGGTGTCTGTGTCTCTCTAGAGATAGTTGGCAAACTTACACTCACACATTGAATGGAATTTGTACTTAAGAGATTAACCTATTAATAAATTGTGCGTGCTGAGTGTGTGTGTGTGAGAGAAAGAGAGAGAGAGAGAGAGTAAGAGAGAGAGGCTTAAATAAATATAAAATATTACCGAGTGAAAAATCAATTTAATATAGTACTCATAAAATAAATGGAAAATCAATATTCTTGGGACGAGTTACGCTTGATAGAATTGAAAGACATTCATCAAATACTTATCGCAATTAATCGGATGCTTCGGTTTACGAACATAAAGTTCAGTTATAGGTTAGGTTTACTTTTTATTTATATGTTAAATTGTAAAAATATGAAGCATCAAGTTTTTACAGTTAAGAAACTGCTTTATATTTTTCACTTTAGTTCATATGCTATAGATGGAGTTATAGTTTTTAGGTTAGGTTCCCGTTACACTTTTCTTTGATTTGTCTTGATTTGTATTTTTCTATATAATTTCATAAGTGTATCAAATTTGCAATACTCCTTCATGCACTTTTATATTGTCGGTCAACCGATTGTAATTTAATTAGTTAGTTAATTTAATTCCCATAACGTATTCTATACTCGATTCTAGAGTAATATTAAAATACACGTGTTTTCCTGGAAGATACTATGTAAAGTTTTTATGACAGCAAGATTTGAAATTAGATGCAAAGGATTCTTTGCTATGAGAGGGTTTTTCCCTCTCTCTTTTTTTTTTTTTAAATTCGATGATTAGGGTGTAAAAATATATATGTTTTTACCTATAAACGGTATTAATAAAAATATGTTTTTATTTTTTCATGCGAATTTTTTCTCTAGGTAATACAACAAATTTAAACTGATTCGAGATAATATATAGATAATTTAGTATATAAATTCGATTATTATTTTTAGTATTATTGAAATATCCAAAGAATCCAAAGGAACTATTATAAAAATAACAATTTATCATTGATTAATTAAAAACCTCTCTATATATATCCCGTGTTTCCTTAACAGTACAACAGCATAGACACCAGTTTTCTGAGTGTCTATGTTATGCATCCGTTCTGGAATGCCTGCGTGAAGGTAATGTATTCATTCAAGTTTGTAGCTCTCTCTCTGGTCGCTCACAAATCTACTTGTGCAGTATTTGCCCACTTGGCTGGCGCCCAATGTGCTCACCTTTGTGGGTTTCCTGATGACCGTGATTAACTTCATATTGATAGCCTACTACGACTGGGACTTTACGGCGGCCAATGATAAAACGGTGGGCAACACAGTGCCCGGCTGGGTGTGGACTGTGGCGGCTATCAATATACTGATCTACTACAATTTGGGTAAGTCTATGGAGTAGATGATCCAGGAATCTCAACCAAATTTAATATATCTTTCAATTTGGTAGATGGCATGGATGGCAAGCAGGCGCGTCGCACGGGCACAAGTGGTCCCCTTGGAGAGCTCTTCGATCATGGGTTGGACTCGTATTCGGCGGCACTGATACCCATCTATATATTTTCTTTATTTGGCACCGCTGATTTGCCGCCGATACGCATGTTTTTCGTTATTTGGAACGTTTTTCTCAATTTCTACTTTACGCATGTGGAAAAGTATAATACGGGCGTTATGTTTTTGCCCTGGGGTTATGACTTTACCATGTGGGTAAGTATTGCTTGAATTGATTGCAGAATTGAACCGATATTATAATCCTAACAGTTGTTTTTTCATGTTTCTCCTCATCTAGGGCGTTAGCATAATGCTGTTTGTGGCCACTTTGGTGGGTCCTGAAATATATCGCTCCAGCTTTTACGGTATAACTGTGGCGAACGTGTTTGAAGTGGGCCTAATTGGTTCCGGCATGCTGTCCAGCCATCCGATTATCATAAGGAACATATATCTGTTTGTATTAGAATTTTATTATGATATATGCTATATATTTAATTGCTATTATTATTTTATTTTAGTTCCTATAAGAAGAAAACGGGCAAAATGCGTCCCATGATGGAAATGTTGCGTCCATTTTTTGCCTTCGTTTGGCTCTTTTTAATCACCCTGGTTTGGACATTCTTTTCAAGGAATAAAGTTATTAACCTGGAGCCACGCACCTTATGGATGCTCTATGGCACTATTTTCTCCAATATTGCAGTAAGTATGACAGCTTAAAAACTTAAGATATAGTTATAACTTTTTTTTGTTTATTTGTAGTGCCGCCTTATAGTAGCCCAGATGTCGGATACACGCTGCGATGGCTTCAATATACTCATGTGGCCACTGGTTGCCACCGTCGGCGTCTGTTGTTTTCCCTGGTACGAGCGCGTTTTTGGCATGGATCTGTCGGCGCAGGGCGAGCGCTGGATCGTCCATGGACTAACCATATTCGTGACATTGGCGCATTGGCATTATGGCTACGGAGTGGTAAGTACATTAATCAAATATCATATACTTTAAAATATATTTTTTTTGTATTTCCTCGATAGGTCTCAGAAATGTGTGATCATTTTAAGATTCGTTGCTTCAAAGTAAGAAAATCTCACAGCAATTCCGTTCAACATACATTCCAGAATAATAACAAATCCTTCAAAAATCATTGAAACTAATTACATAACTAACTTAAAAACAAAACAAAAAATTCAACGAAATACGAAAAAAACAAAAATTTACCAAAAGGGTGTCCATTTTATATGTGATATATTTGTGGGTGTTACAAAATTCTCTTTCGCCTCGCCTCGCTCTGGTCTAAGTTTAAGTGATCCATACTCAATTTGTAAGCTCTCATGCGCCGCATAACGTTATGGTAAAGTTCACCTTAGAAATATTCTTAAACCTAACCTAGACTAAGCAACTATATATACTAAATATCTATAGAGACATATATATATATGCATATATATGTACATAAATGGTATGTACTAAGTACACGATAAGGCAGCTGTAAATCGCATGTGCTATGAGCCTACCCTCCTCTAACTGCATGCTCCGATAAGTATTTAATGCATTGTGCTGCACGAAAAACTGTTAAGCTTTGTCCTCACTGAAAAATAAACCCACATTGTGAATTTCTGTAGATAAAGAAACCGTCTGTCAGCGCTGTCCAGGAACTGAAGGAGACCGATGCCGCAAAGGGCGCGGAAACCACTGAAGAAGTGTAAAAGCGAAAAGCCCTTCTCGACTGTTGTCTTAAGTACCGATGTCTAAACTTTTTAAACTGTTTTAGGCTAAGTTGAAGTCGTACTAAAAATATAACTGTTAAGAAACAAAATACGAAAAAAGCTTTGAATGTGCCTTATTGCCGGACAGAAAACGGCACAAAAGCTTTCTAACGAAAGCTTTCCACTGCGTTGTGCGGTGTGCTCGCCAGAGGGCGTCCTGGGCTGAATAAATTGTAGTTTCTGTTAAAATATAAATTATTTGTTTTGACAGTGTAAGCAAATATTTTTTGTAGAAATTAATTAAATATAATATGGAATTTAAATTAAAAAATGGTGCACGGTATTCTAATATTTTTAAATAAGTGCATTTTTAAATTATATGTACATTTAACACTTAGTAGTGGGTAAATAAGAAATTTTATATAATAGGGGGTACATTTTTTCATTCTAGGAACATAGGTATACATACATCTTTTGCAGATTTCAATCATAATCATAACACCAAGCAATGGAAAACTGATTTTTTCTGCTATCGGAAATATATGTTTACTAGATTTTCTTTTTAATCTAATAATCCAATCCAATAAAAATTGGATTTGATTATTTGCTAAGTATAAAATATATTAATAAAAAAAAAAATCCCAATGGAAACTTTAGTTCTCTCTTAAGAATGACGAATCCATTTCAGTAATAATTATAAGAAGGAAATGGAATGGAATGAAATGCAATCATACTTGCCTAACTGCGAAAGTTGAACGCCTGAAAGTATGCTACAGCTGCGGTCCGGTCTTAACAGCCCTAGACTATTACTTATAACGATGAAATCCAAATTTTTATAGCTCAAGTTTAGTTTAAAGGTTCGCACTATGGGGCTGTCTTTTCTCATTGGTTTTATAGGCCTTAGCTAGGCGTTCCGCCTGTCGCATTGTCACGTACCGCATCCATTTCTCATTTGTTACTTCCCCTTCGGCTGCGACACGCTTCTGTCAGCAGCAACAAATTATATCTGCGTATAGTACACACATATCTGGCCTGTATCTATTTATATATATTTCAACACTTTGCTTTGCTTTTTTATTGGCATTGCATTTAGAAAGTGATTTGACTTATATGTTGGTAAAATATTACACACACACACACACAAAGCTAATGCACACTATGAGTTTTTTTTTGTGTATGCACGTCACGCATTGTTGTGGTCGTTATTATATTTGATGCCATTTTACCTACTCACACCCATGTGTGTGTGTGTGTATTTTTGTGTGTGTTGAACAGCGAAACGTTTAAAGGGAAATTTAAACTTTTTTATGTCAGTGGGCGAAGATTTCGATTACGTTGAGCGTGGGAGAGTTTCAACCTAATATCGCCGAACCATGTCAGACTGTCAAAGGTCAGACTCTTGGATTGCGTAAGGCAACAGCACATAATTAAAATGAGTGTAAAAGATATCCTGCGCTACAACTTGTAAATAATAAAATACCTCAATCTATTTTAAGCAATACATATTTCATAAACTTTTTAAATTATTGAGACACAGATAAATATAGGAGATAGAAAAGAGAGATTGAAAACGAGTGCGTGAGCCAATTGACCTAAAAAAACAACAAAACTTTTTAAATATAACTTTTAAATAAAACATGCCACATTACTTGAATTCATGAGAAGCGCATAGAGGAGTCTAGATTGTCTTACTATGAAATTAACATAAAATAAATTATAAAAACCTACCTATAAATTATAAACAATACATATTTCATGAACTTTTTAAATTTTTAATACATAGATAAATTAAATGGGAGTTGAAAGTGTATATGAAATAGAACACATTACTTGAACTCATGAGAAGCGCATAGAGGGGTCTAGATTGTCTTGCTATACAATTAACATAAAATTAAATGTGTGCTGAGAGTATTTAGGAAGTAGAAAGCAGAGATTGAAAAGCGCGTCAAAACGAATTTGTTAACCACTGACCTAAAAACAACACAAATTTTTAAATATGACTTTTAAATAAAACATTATTTGAGTTTATGAGCAGCGCATACAGGAGTCTAAATTGCCTTACTATACAATTAACATAAAATAAAACACATAAATTATAAACAATACATATTTCATGAACTTTTTAAATTTTAAATACATAGATACATTTAAAGGGAGTTGAGAGTATATAGGAAATAGAAAACAGAGATTGAAAAACGAGAGAGAACAATTTTGTGAGCCATAGACTTATAAAAAGAGCATAAGTTTTAAAATATGACTTTTAAATAACACGTACACAGATTACTTGAATTCATGAGAAGCGCATAGAGGGGTCTGGATTGTTTTTCTGTACAATTCATTTCTTATGGAAACCTGCATGTCTGACTAAATTTTCAGACTTGTGAATGCTTTAAAACTGCTAAAAAAAAACAAAATAACGACATAAATTGCCCCATAAATTTATTTTAAACGCAAAAAAAAAGAACTGCCCAATTGGCGTGTGTAATGAGTACCTCAGTAACCGTTGTCACTGTATGCGTGTATATATGTGAGTACACACACATACATAGAAGTATATACAGGCATGTTTGTTTGTGTGTGGTATATAAGAACATGTCTCGATCCACCCACTAAACTGATGGTTCATTTGTCTTTATTTAGTCGCGGCGCACAAAATGGTCGCTTGGAGGCTGCATTTATTGACAATAAATAGGTCATAAATTACACATAGTGGGGGAAATTTTGGTGGGGAATTTACTGTCCGGAGGTAAGTGTGGTTTTACAGGGGGGCGTGGTTTTTGGGCCTGCTTGGGAAAGCGCGTAGTTTGGCTTTTTGCCTGAAACAGAGCGTTAAAAGAGGCGCGCATAGCAAACAACTTCAAAGAGGAAGTTGTGTGGCCTTTGTTCTGTTGTCGTGCAGGGGCAGGGCATGGACGGGGGCGTGGCACTTACTTAGCAAGTGCACTTGAAAACAAAAAGCATAAAGTTATTAAAGGTTTTTGCGCTTTGTGTGCCTTTCATGTCACTTACACTTTTTCATATGTCTGAAATGCGGGAGACGACCGACCATTCCAAGCTTCCTCCCCACCCCGGGCCGAAATCCCCCCGGCCCGAACTTAGCCTTTATGTGCCGTGCCGTGCCGTGCCGGCCTTGCCGGGCCCGGGCCGTGTACTTTTCAAGACGCTTTGCATACAGTTTTTTTGTTTGGTTGGGGGAATGGGGAAATGCGAACTTCAAGCGTGCGGCAAATTCAATTTGAAATTTCCAAATGTTTTTGAAAATTACATTTTTTATGAAGGGTGCAAAGTTCATGGTGTGCGGCCCCAAAACGCGTGTCAAACGTTGAACCGTTGATCCGAGGGTGTCCTCGCAGTGGCAGCCTTTATTCGAGAATGATGCATCTCATCGTGTGTGTGTGAACAGAAACAACAAATGTCAAGTAAATGAATATTTTATTGCCAGCTCTGTTTGGCTGGGAGCAAAAGATTTCCCAAAATTGGCTTCCCACTGTGTGCATTGCATGGTTTCTATGGCCGCTCGGGGAGCGTAGAAGTGCGTGCCAACATCTCCCGTCAAGGTAAAAACTAAGCAAAAAAAAACAAAAAAAATTGATGATGTGGATGATTTCAAAGCGCCGCCAAAACCTTTTCTCTACGGTTAAGTCTCTCACGGATTATTGAATTTTTATAGCTGCTTGCGTACTGCTATCAAAGGAGCCACCGCCTAAAAGGTTGCCCGATCGACGGCTCTATATGTACATAATTCAATTGTCAAGATTGCTGCTGACGTCCAAAATGAATGTACCGAAATGCGAAACTCTCATGTTGTAATTTCCCATCTGAGTGGCGATGACATATAAGTGATTTGACACTACCTCTTATATATATTTGTATATATCTATATATATCTATATGAATGACGGTTTAAATCTCTGTGGGTTCAATTTTCAGCAAACATAAATTTATTAAAATGCAATTTTCTTTAAGAGTTTATTTCTTTCAAGAAATGCTGGCGGGTTTTAAATTCTTTCATCGCAACTTTAACAAAAAACTTTTTAAGCAAATTGTGTTTTAATTAAAAACTAATAAAAGCTTTAGCCGGGCTAAGTGTGTTCTTTATTTAGCTCAGTTATTTTTTTTATTTCTCACAAAATCATTTAGAAGAACTGTCTTAAAGGCTTAAGTCTAAAAACTTATTTAAGAAGTTTTCAATGGAAGAGTGTTTCCCACACACATTTAACTAAATAAATTTGGAGCAAACTTTCTTTAAGTCGAAGTCTGTAAATTTATCAAATTTGCTTAATGTTGATTAAAAAACAAAAAAAAATATTTATGAATCTTAACAAAAGATGGAACGAAATTAATTAATGAGAACAAGTTTTCGTAAGAATCGAAGATAAAAAAGAGGAAAGGAAAGGAAATACTATGAAATTTTTAAATAATTTGTTTAAGATATATTAAAGAAAACTTTGCTTTCATGGCAACAATATTATATGATATGTAAGATATATATGCTAATGGTGAGAGAGTAAAGTGTATAGATAAGTAGAAAGGCATTAACTAAAATACTTGCACATTTATCAATAAAATTATAATATTTACTGCCACGGGAAGATCGATTGCTTCAACGAAATCACAGTTAAAACTAACTGGATTACTGTTTTGGTATTGTGATTTTGGTTTGTACATAGACAAATTTACATATTAGCTAAACATATGCGCATCAGCGCACATACGGATTTACACACGCACAAGGACACGCACAGGGACAGGGACACGCTCACGCACAACACGCACATATGCTTTGCGCCGTTCACATTTCATAGCATACTTTTTCGCGCTACGTCTGGGAGTCTGGCAAGTGACATGCGTGAGAAGGTGAGTTCTCCCGGTATGTGTGTGTGTGTGGAGCATGTTAAAATTCATTTGTCAAAAGGATTACCATGGTAATAGGGTTTTAAGCATATATCCTGGCAAACATTCGCTTTTGTTGTGCTTTTGTTTTGTATTTTGTGTATTTTTTTTCTACGCCGTTTGTCATTTGTTCTTTTATTTGCCTTTGTATTTTTTATGTCCGTGTGTGTGTGACGGCTAATTAAAAACATGGCGTTAAACAATTATGTGAGACCCAAACCAATCCAGTGGATGCCACCTGCCGCGTGGCGCGTGCCACCTGGTCAGAGAGCTGCCATTGGAGACATTTGCTAATAAATTGACTGCAATCAAAGTTGTCATAAGTGGAGCAGGAAGTAACGCCCACGCATCCTGGCAGACTGATAACTGTGGTCACGTCCACAAACACACACACACACACACACACACACATGTAGGGAGATAAGTATACACATGGATATAGACCCGCAGCCAAATGACAACTTAATAGCCCAAAAAACCAAGCCAAGCAGACATTGTCCTTTTTGGGCTGGCCCAAAACAGTTGGTAAAATCTGCTGGTTGGTAGCCATGTGCCATGTGTCACCATCGCCATCGCCATCATCGTCACCGTCTTCGTTTCTGGCCAACGAGGCGAAAATGTACAAATTGTTGTGATTTATTTTAACAGATTTTTTTTTGCTTCTGTATTTTTTTTTTGTTGTTGTTGTGTTAACCCAACGAGAGAAGCGAGTTTCAGCTGGAATTGGATGAACACTGTGTGGCATTTGGTCTATTGATGAATATGCTGGTCCGGGCTGGCTGTGCAGAAGATTGGGTTTGAGTTTGATTCGAGTTTACGAAGCGCGCGTGACAATGCGCCAATGTGTGGTCAAGTAGTGCGCACGGCTGAGCTGCTCCGACCAGTCAATTTATGGACCAACAAGCGCCGCAATGAGGGAAACTTAACGTTAACAGGTTTAACCAAGCTAAGGACAAGCCAGACGTGAGTGCTAAGCTGTCCGGGCCCTGGTAGCATTCTCCTCCTTACACCCCGCCCTCATCATTAGTGGAGCAATACTTGAGCTTTTACTGGGGGATTGATTTAGCTGATATATTTGCTGCCAGCACTTTTCAGTTAACATGGCCGCATACTTACTTATAGAGTGTCGATTTTAAGAGCAAGTCGTCTAAAGTTAAAGTTCAGTGAGCGGAAACCTCTTTACATTATCGCTAGCTTGGTGATTTTCGTGACTACCTCTTTGATTTCGTGTTCACCACAGGCTTTATGGTTTGCAACTTGGAAACATTGTTAAAACTTGATATACTCTGCCTACAAAGTAAAGAAGTGTATATTGGTATAGTTCAAATTTCTTAATGAGATAGACAAAATGTTGAAAAAAATTCAATGTGTTATTTTTTTATTTTATATTTCATTGTGTAGAAATAAATTTTATTTTTAATATTTTTAGAAATGAAAATAAATTTTTATTAAATTAGTTTTTTTTAATTTTTTCTATTTATCTCAAAACACTTACGGTATCGTCTAGTCTATCACTCTCAGCTACTGCTTGTTAATAAGGATTTAAGCTGAAATAAAAACATTGTTGCGTAGTTTATCTTGAACAATTCTAAAGTGCTGCAGAGCTTTGTAATCAATCTGATCTGATGCAGCTGAGGGAAAGCAATTAATTATTTTCAAATGGTAATCAAACAGGATGTGCACACTTCAGGGAATACCGAGTCAGATTTAAGGACAGCCAGTAAATTGTAATAATTAAATAATGTATTAAATTAAATCAAAATGTTTAAAATGTTCTCTTCTCAAATAAAATTATGCAGTTCTCCATTTCGGCTGCCAAATTGAACTGAAATGATTTATGCCATAAGAGTATGAATAGATAGAAAATAAATAAATCTTAAGAAATAAAGCTAACATTTTTAAACTGTTTGAACTAAGCTGGAAGCGTATTGATGGCAAAGTCCAGAAGTGGTCTAAGTATACCGCCTAAACCAACAGCTTCAATTTGTTAGAACAGGTCACCATTACCCCAGACTCCAGGCCAGGCTATGCCGCCCCATCTCTTCAGTCAATATGATCCGGCACTTTGGCTAAGCAAACGCTGTCTTGGGATTATGCCATTCATTGTATATATGTCAGCATTAGCTAATTCTATGAGAGAGCACCGCCCACAGCTCAAGTTTATGAAATATTGCGGCACACACTTTTATTTCCGCTGGGGGGAGACAGGGACAGAGAGAGAGAGTGCTATATAGGCTTGTTCGCATCTGGATGCGGATTCGTAGTGAAAACCAGCGGCGGGGCACGTACTTTTGGTTAGCACTTCAGCTCAGCTGTGAAACGCGACAATTTAATTTATTTGGCGCTTTACGGGCAAAGTCAGCGAATTTACGATTGACATTTGCGTTTAACCTACTTATGCTGATTTGATGGCAGCTCATAAATAAAATTTAAACCAATTGCTGGACACCAGCAGCAGCAGCAGCAGCCAGAGCAGCCCATCAATCCCAGCTGCTATCAATGTGGACCATCATTGCCGTAGCCGTGTTCGCCTCTAGGCTCGACTCCTTCTCATTATCTTTGGCATTGTCCGGCAATCGAGGGGGGGGGGGGTCGTAGTTCTCGGTAATTGAACATTTAGTGGGCCAAGCAATTTGGTTTTAGTGCGCCAACGCAAATATTTAAATTCGGGCAGATGCAACACGCACAACTCCTTGACATAACCATTGGAAATCTATATGTATATATACAGCGATGGGTCTCTGTCATTCCAGCCACGCCCACCATTCGCATTTTGTCCATATAGCACGCCCATCTGGTTTGGCAGCGCAAATTTGTCGTGCCAAATGATGCAGAAAGTCGCCGAGGCGCCTAGGAATTAAAACGTGAAATGAGTCGTAAGAAAAACAATGAAAACTTCTCTCGCAATGGAAATACGGAAAAACGTCGCTTGAAAGTTTTACCAATTGTCTGGGGAGCATACATACATATACATATGTATGTATGTAACTATGCCAAACGGATTGGGTTTGCAAAATGTGTCACTTGGGTGCAATTTGAAAATGAAATTTTCTTCAGCATTTTTCTTCTTCTTTTATCGTTCATTCATCGGTTTGGCATGTGACGCTTGAGTGGATGACCTTGGAAAGTTTGTGCATGGTCCTAAAACTATATAACCAAGCAAAATTCTATCAACTTGGCTGCATATATAACTATTTACATATATGTTTATCTGTACAAACGTACAGCCTTGTGAAGCTTTTTCTTGTTAGAATTTCACCTGTGCTCGAGGAATATTTGATATGCTTGGAAAGTTAATACGTTCATTTAAATTTTATTATTAATATAAAACATAAAAATATTTAAGCAAAATGAAAATGATAAAATCATGTTAAAATGAATCGTTGTTAACTTAATAAAGAATATATTAGAATGTAAACAGATAAAGTATATCCTGCACCCTGTTTGATACCTCAAAAAAAAAAAAAAAATAAAACATAAAAAAATTAATAAATCGTTTATATATATATATATTTTGTTTGTTATTTTTTTAAAATTTTATATTTTTATTGTTTTCTAGGCGTCAATGTCTTATGAACAATATGTGTTATTTTAAGTGTAAGCAACTAAAAACTATGCCGTTTAAAATTTAAAAATTAGTAATTGATAATATCATTTTGAATTGAAACATACAGTTGAACAAAATTCATAACTTTTAGTAGTTAAATCTGCCTTTGTTAGCTGAACTTTAATTTAGTTTTTGGTACTTTTTGTTGTAGCGTTATAAAATAACTTTTTGTGACATTTTTGTTTATTTTATATTCTCAATTGCTATTAAAACATTTCGGTTGAATTTTATAGCGAGTAAAAGCCATAAAAATTGATAATACCAGGACATTTTATGTATATATATTTTGGCACACCCCAGGCACCCGAATTGGCTAACTTTATATTTAATATATATTTTTAAAATTTTTGATCATTTTGATTTTTGGCAAATTGAGTAAAAATGCAACAATTTTACGGGATGCCTTTAACAAAATGAAGTCAGGATATGTGACAGAAATTTGGTGCATTTAAATTTTAATTAACTGTTAAGTTTACACAGACAGAGCAAAGTAACTAAAAGGTCTTTAAGCTTAACAGTTTTTATTATTTTCTTATCAACTCATTTGTTCTTTCAATGCAATGCCAGTCATGCTATATCTTTTCTATTTGGTGACTGCCTGCAAAAAGTACATACACATGTAATCAGCTTCGTGGCATTATCTTACAAATGGAGATATTAGTATGGTTTTTTTTACGCAGAATTTTCTCTTTGTCTCTTTTTGTGTTGGTTTCTTTTTTTTTTGTCTTGCCACAAACGAGCATTTGGCTTTAAAAGCATCCATAAGATACTTTTCGCTTTATGCACTCCCATAACCAATTCGATTGCTTGAAGTTTGACACATATCCAAGTGCTTATGCCTAACAACTCAACCAAAAAAAAAAAGAGTAAAAGAAAAAACAAACAAATAACCCAGCCTTAAGCAAAGAGCAACGTCGAGAAAAGAAAAGAGTTTTGGGTGTCAGCATCCATTCTCTAGGGCGGGCCAAAGGTCGGCAACCGGCACAGGAAGCGCCCCATTCAATACCTCTTACTCGAAATCACACACACACAGACACACTGACAGACATACACTACCACTACCATAAATATACATTGCCATTCACGGAACATGGCGAAGTCTGTGTAATGTGCATGCCCAAAACTAAAGCAAACAAATATTTATAAATGCGCAAATAGAACAGATAACTGTATTTTTATATGCACATCGACGCACACACACATACACACACACACACACACACACACCATGGCCGCTCACTTTGCCGGGCAAAAGCATTCGAGATTCGATTTCGCATCATCGTGGAGTCTTCGACGGGTCGACGCTTTTATTCATTCACCAACAGTAGGAAAAGGAACAGGAGCAGGAGCACTACGACTACAACAGCTACAAAAACAACAAGTTACAATTTTATTGCTTTGGCATGGAGCATATGAAAGCGCCGCCAACGCCACAATTTTTCCACCCACTCCCCAACCATTTTCATTCGACCAATGCCGCCCAATCCTTTTGCATGTGGAAGTTGATTTTTTTTTATATATATATATATTTGGCCAAAGCGAAAAGAACGCGCGCAGGCGGCCAAATAAAAGGGCTGGAAAAGTGAATGGTTGGCAAAAGGATTGCTTGCGCAGAAAAGAAATGTATTTTTCCGATATTTTAACATGAATTTTGCATATTGTTAATTTTGCCTTTCAAAACGAAAAAAGCTGGCTAACAGACGCAGACGTCGCCAGTCTGGCAGCATCCTTTGATATCATTTAGCTTCCGTTTCTATCAAATATTTATGCGCAAAATTGGGCAAAGCTTGATTTGTTGTTGAACGAAAAAAATAAAAACAAATAAACACAAAATCTAGAAATCTATATCATAAGCATCAGCTAAGCGGAAAGCTATAAGATTTATATTTCCCATCATTCTGTTGCTGCTGTGTTTTTTTTTTTTGAGTGTTAAAACAATTAAATAGCTTTTATTTCTCAAGTGCTGCTGGTGAAGTGCAAGTGTTGTAAACTGCCAACAAAATGTAAAATGCAAATTAAAATGTTGCAATTGCACGTCAGCCACTTCAAAGTGAGTGTTCTGCATGCGTGTGTGTGTGTGTGTGTGTGTGTGTGTGTGTGTGTGTGTGTGTGGGAGTGTATGTGTGCTTGCCTGCCTTCAAGGCAATAACAACAATCTAGTCGTAGCTGGCTCAATAGAATGTTCCATTGGCACGAAAATTGTATTTGGATAAAATCATTACAAGTGATTTTTGTTGCTTCAAAAATATGCACAAGGTCAGTTGAATATTTGTTTTTATTTGACATAGACAAATATTCAAATATTTGAAATATAATTTTTTTCCGTATTAATATAGAATTTTTAAAAAATATGGTATTTTTTATTTAGATTTTGATCATTTTACTTTAACAAATCTTTACATCAGAAAAATATCCACATTTTTGAAAATTGCCGTATTAACATAGTATTTTTTGAAGTATGGTATTCTTTTTATAAGGGTTTTGTAAAATAAATGTGCATTGGTAATTATGTTGCAAGTTGCTGGAAAATTTTGACTTTGAAAAATGTTCTCATCAGACAAATATCCCAATTTTTTTTTTTTGATTGACGTTTTAATTTAATATTTTTAAAAATATGGTATTTTTTTATTTTTAAGTGATTTCCCCAGATCATTCTCTACAGCAAAGTTTCGGATGTACTTAAAAATATCCGTAAAAATTGTATTTATTTTATTTAACAAATTACAAAGATAGTTTTAAATACACTTTTCGAAATTTATCTCAAATAATATGTGTGTACGACAGTTACCAAGAATTTATGAAAATTGTATATGCATTCATTAATTAATGTGATATATTTTTTATAGGAAAGAGTAAATGGTTAATTTACAGATTAAACATGCTGGTAACGTAACTTTCTGCTAAGCTAATATATTTCTTGTTGTTATTCTTGTGTACACATACATACACACATTTGAAATTCGCCTGATATTTTAGCTGTAGCAACTGTTCCGCATGCTGTTTAGCTTAGAGATTAGGCCTTGTGCCTTGAGGTTGAGGTTGTGTCCTGGTGTTGCTGCCCTTTCACATTTGACAAATAGCTTAACCTTAACCTTAGCAATTTCAGTGATGTTTATGTACATTTCATATTGCCCAACTCATTTCGTGTATGCTACAGTGGCTAATGCCACATTACAAAAACAACTAATACAACAACAACAACAACATGACTAATGCGGCTGGCTGTGGGAACTGGGCGTACTCGTTGCAGTGGCAGTTGCAGCAGCTGCATGGCTTGATAAACATTTGTTTAACATGACCATTAAGACAAGTCAAACTGCATACGCATACACACACACGCACACACACACGTATACACACATGCCATTTGGCACACTCACATAGTAATATGTAACAAACAACAGACACGATTACAACCAAATGACACAGAAAATCACTCCTGCTCGTTATATAAGTACATATGTGTATGTGTGTGTGTCTGTGTGTGTGTGTGTGTAGTCATTTGGTTTTGTTTGGTTCATAAGGGAAGTAAATTAGCCTAGTGCCCATTGGAAGTCAGCCTGTCGCATGCTATTTATGTATGTGCAGCTCCCACACACACTTAACACACACAAACTCACACACCCACACACACACACAAGTGCACACGGTCAGTGCGTGTCTGCAGCACACAAATACGCGCCACAATTCCATTGCCATGGCAGAGGCACGGCCGGAACTCGAGCAGCAAACTGACTTAGTGACTGCCCCCCGCCCGTTGCCAATGTTGGCCATCGCCTCCTCCTCCGTCTCGTCTGGAGGCTTATATCGGAACTCAGACGGGCACTCGCTTTCGATTTGTTTATAGCTGTGTTTAATAAATTACCGATGAACTTGCAACGGAAATAAATGCTCTTCTTCAAGTCTCTCCGTAGTCCAGATGCCTCAGCTATATGCAAGCTATGTTTTACACATCAAGAGTCAAAGTGTGCAGCATACTTATAGGGATTACTGTATTTAATATAGTGGTATAGTGATATATTAATGAAGATATTTCATTTAGACAAATATTAATAATTATTTTCTTAATTTATTAATTAATTATTAATTATTTCTTAAAATATAAATTCTACAAATATTAAAATTAAATATTCTAGAATTTAAGAAACACATTTAAGCATCAGATTATAATTTTCATTGAACACAAAATACACAAATTTTCTATTTTATATTCAAGTCAAGCCATTTTTTTAAAAAATACAAATTAATTTTCCTATCTTTAAATGGTTTTGCCAGGTCTTTTAATCTACATAAATCTTTATAAATAAATAATGGATTTCGACAATTCATGTTGCTTAGTTTTTATTTATTATTGAGCTAAATTTTGAGCTAGAGTGCTAAAGTTTTGACATTCCTTCCTGATAACTTATGTTCTGGCCGTGTTTATTTAGACTGCTTGCTTTCTATTAGTTTTTGCAAGTGTTTATACCATGAGGTCTAAGAAATATGAACGCTTTGTGGCCCCCTCTGCTCCACGCTACCGATGTGGTCATAAAAATTGTAGAACAGGCAATGCCAACAGTGCAAAATGGCCAAATGCTCCAAGCGCCAACGAACCAAAAATGAAATAGCTTAAGCTTTGTGCAAAGCGTCTGTTCTTGTTTTGTTGTTATTGTTGATGTTGTTGTTGTTATTATTGTTGCAGTTGTTTTTGCTGCTGCTGCTGCTGCTCAAATATAAATGCATTTGCGCCCGACCACAAAATGTGTTCAACCGGAAATTGTACGTGGAGAGTGCATGAGTGGGCGGTTTGGCTTGAGGGTTGATATTGGCTATACACTGTTTCAAATCTAATGCTTGGCATATTTGTGCTGTCTAAAAATTGTTTAATTAAACACATAAACAAAGAAACACATGAGGTAACAATCTAGTAGCGAAAGCATATTTGCAAAATTTCTCAAATTTAATTTTGTGGCGAAGGATATTAATTCTATTATTATTATTGTTTATTGAGCATTCTGTACTATGAGTTCTTAAAAATAAATGTACACGGCTAGGGTTCCCATATAAGGATAGGTCCCAACTTTACCCAGTCGTAACTTTGCCAAAACTCAACCGATTTCCATGAGGAATGTCTTTTTGTTCATGGTTCGGCGTCTAGATCACAACTACATTTCAGGTTAAAATTAAAATTTTTGGTCCAAATTCATGTAAAAGTTTTTCATATATACCCTAGGGTTCCCATATAAGGATAGGTCCCAACTTTACCCAGTCGTAACTCTGCCAAAACTCAACCGATTTCGTTGAGGAATGTCTTTTTGTTCATGGTTCGGCGTCTAGATCACAACTACATTTCAGGATAAAAATAAAATTGTTGGTTCAAATTCATATAAAAATTTTTCATATGTACCTTAGGGTTCCCATATATGGCTAGGTCCCAACTTTACCCAGTCGTAACTTTGCCAAAACTCAACTGATTTCCATGAGGAATGTCTTTTTGTTCATGGTTCGGCGTCTAGATCACTTGTACTTCTCTATAATTAAAAATTTTCTCACATTTTTTCGTCCAGTTTAAATGATATCCTTTAATCGGTTATTAGTTCCACATATTGACAGAATAACTCACAGCTCGAATGCCAATGCTTTGATATAAGTAAAAGTCAGACAGGCAGCACAGTGTATTGTGTAGTTGTTAGCACCCGACTGCAACGATTTTGCTTATTTGTGGGTTTGTGTGAATTTGGAATAGGGGGTTTCGGGGGCTTTTGGCAGCCATTGCCATACGTTCCATTAGCTTTTTTAAGCGCCTTTTGCGCTGGACGCTTTTTGCCTGTCGCTCAGTGTGTGTGTGTGCTGAAATTTTAACAGATTTTTGCGTGTGCGGCTTTTCTATATTGCGGTTAGCCAAAAGCCGCTGCGACTAAACTGCACCTATAACTGAGTGGTTGTGCCCGCCAGCCAGTTAGTCTGTCTATCTGTCTGACCATCTGTTTTGTTTGGCTTTTGGAGTTCTTATTTGCATCGATGGGGATTTTAAAACGGAGCATAGCAGTTATTGGACTCGTTAACGTCATCATTGCCATCAGTTGCACCTGCCTGACATGGCAGTTTTCGCCAGCAATGATGCGTCAAAGTGCAAATGAGGCAAGAGAGGGAATGAGAGACAAACACTCACACACACACACAGACACACACAGAGACACCTACACACCCATACACACATGTAGAACATGCGAGCTTCACTGTGCAAACACAAGAAAATGCACTCATGCAATATGCAGCAGGTAATCTCGTTTCTTTTAATCGCTGTTTGACATCAAAATTAGAATTTCTTAAGATGCTAGCAGCCAACTATGGCACCAAGATAATGTCGCCTTTATATTGTAACATGTGTTTGCTTAGCTTTTGCTTTAGCTTTAGCTTTAGATTTAGTCGCTTATCATTTGACATCTTCATCTTTCATAGACACCTTTGATTGGGGCTGCCTTGTGTGTAAAGTTCCGCTCTTTGCATAGCCTAATTGAAAATTGATGGAACTCTTTCTAGTGCTTTTCACAGTTTTCCATGGCATTAAATCAAAATTATGGGAATGGGTATTCAGCTTGTTTTGCGACTGCGACTGTACTTTTATTTATCTCCCTCCCATTTGGGAACTGTTCCGGGTGCCTGGTCCTTGGTGTCCACTTGGCCACCATTGATGCCGTGACACTGTCAGACAATCGCTCACTTTGACGGCTAGTTTGTGCCCATTGTTTGAAGTTTATTTCCATTTTCGTTTACTTCTCTTTTTGTACTAACATTCTTTTCTTTTGTTTCATTGCGTATCGAGGAAATGTCCAAGTTTAGCATTCAAAGCTTAACAAAAAACACAAGCAAGTAAAGTTTGTTGGAGTTGAATATCTCGGACTGACGAATACCCTTGCAGGAGTATTGAAATTGTTCCGATGTATTTTTTGAAAATTATATATTTGTCATTACATTTTATATTAAAAATTGTATCTTTTAAAAATGCCATGTATGTATTCTTAATTTTGATAAATGGCGTTTAACACTAGTCACAATTTTAATTTATGGATTAAAAATTGTATCTTTTAAAAATGCCACATTCGTTAACGCCTAATTTTTAAGTCATAGCTGTAGCATTTTAGAACATATTTATAAATCAAAAACTGATATATATCTATCGTTATTTATGTTTTGCTTTGTAGTGTGCTTAAAATTCCTCAGCTTTCGTTGTGCTTGAAATCTAATCCTTTGTGGTATTATGGGTGTTTTCACCTACTTTAAGCACTGGCACTTATCTAAACCGTCTACATTTTGCCATGGTTTCATAAGTGTAGTGCTTGGATTGTGTGTAGCATAAAACTGTTTCTGTTTCGTTCACAAACAACTGATGTCGGCTGCTTTATGTTTGCCATTGTAGTATTATTGTTCTGTTGCTTGGCAGCCCCAGATGTACTCTGTGTGTGTGTGTGTGTGTGTGGGTGGCACATCTGGAGTATTGCCGCATGCATTCAGGTAAAACAGTTTTGCAATTTCACGCGACCAGCCTCTGGACCTCAAACGGGTGAGTTCTCGCAACGTCAGTTGACTGAAAGACAAATGGGGAGCCTTCACTTGGCTTGGCAACGGGCACCAGCAATTAAAGGATTTCATGTTGCATTTTCGTATTCTTCGTGTTTTTGTTTTTTCCTTATTTTTTTTTTTATTTTGTTGTGTTTTGCAGCATGAGCAGACACAAATTTTTAGTGCTCTTGTCTCCATTTAGTCACTGTTGGTTTTAACTTTAAGGATCATTTGTCTCTTGCCAAACTTTTCGTCTCACTTTGTTTCGCCAAGTTGCCATGTCACTGTAAATGGATGTGAACTTTGAGCGGACCCTGTCTGATCTGACCTCGCCAAATTATTGGCTGTGTTATAACCATCTTTATATATATATATCGCAATAAACAATTTGAATTTATATGCGCTGTGAAACATTTTAATTAATCGCTAGAGGGCATCAATTGCATTTTGTATGCCAATAATTTATGTTATAAATATTGCACAATCTCCTGTTTCAGTGGCCTCCCCCCTGTGCCGCGATTATATCCATAATTTGAGGTTTAGCCCGATGCAGCGGTTACTTGTGGGCTGCGGGGGGCTCGAACTCCTAACATTTACCCCACGCCAGTGGCACGCATTTAAAATGAATTGATATTCAATTATGCCACCAGCTCTCCACAAGGGCAAACAAATAGAATGGGCGATGGATGAGTGTGGGCGTGGCTGCCGACCAGTAGTAAATGCCAAACAATAAATATTTATTTAGGTTTGCAGTTCATATTTTACAATATTTTATATGGCTGTAATTGTTGTTGTACTTAAAAATGTGCATAAATAATAAAAAGAAAGCACAATTGCATCTGAAGGGCATCCCACAGTCAACCAACGCATTGTGGATGCTCTATAAAAACTATTGTTTGGTTTTACTTATGCATACATACATACATATATTTTTTAAATTTCATACATTTTATTTTTGTGGTCAGCAGTTATGTTGCGAAATGTGAAATGTAAATTCCCAACTTTAATAGTTCCAAATGAAAATTCATACAAGAAGAAAATTGTTTTACAAACCAAATAAGTAAAAGAAATTATTGCGCCGCAGGCTTTTTAAATAGCTTAGAATGGTTATTTTTTCACAATTTCAATTGTAAATTTTACAATCACGCTTGCTCGCCGATATTTTGAGAGATGGCACTTGTAAGCTCGTGCCTATCTCACGTGCATATCGATAGACTCACTCGATTTTTAAAACACCATATATATTTAAGAATTAGGAAAGGGTATTTACTTATACGCATCTCTGTTTCGTCGTTTAATTGTTTACCCGCAATTTCGTTGATTACATTTCGTTAAAACTTTGATGAATTAAAATTTGAGTAGTTGTGTTAAATTGTTTTTGGTTTACTTTTTCACAATATGCAACCTGAACGCGATCCATATTTAATTAAATACTCATAACTAAACCGATTGCGTATCTTGTGATTTGTTTGATCGGTGTGATATTTTCGTTTTCGATCATATTGCAACATTTTAACGCCCGGCTTGTGCACCAAAAACGCATTGTCCAGCGTATGAAACTCATAGCCCATTAGGCAGAGTACATAGGAATGGGCCTGCTTGTCGTTCATGCCCTCCCAGTTAAATCGCTCATCGTACGGCGGCTCGTGGACGGTGCCAATGTAGACCGGATCCCAGTGCCCAACGCGTCGGTTAACACTGAAGATCCGTATCGTATTCGAGGCATCGTAATGCGTTATCCACTCGGTGAGTGTTGGTCCAATGTTACAGTCGGGACAGACGTAGGCGTGAAAGGGGATCGCTTGGCCCGTGGACAGCTGCCATTTCAATTCCAGTTTATTGATGGGCACGGTCACATTTTTCTCGATTTCGAAAATGTTCAGTGGAAATGCAATGTGCTTTTTCGATTTCAATAGCTTCCGATTAGCTATAAGCATACGCAAAAAACCCTGGACCAGGCCCGGCGTGGGATAAAGCTCGATATCGGAGGCCAAAATATAGTGTGTCGGCGACGCCTCTTTGGCAATATTCCGTCCAACATTGACGGGATAGACGAGTTCCATTCGATTTCTGTATAACGCATCCTTATTGCCATTGGCGAACGGCGGCTTTTTGCCACATTTCAATTTCATTTGCAACAATTTCCGCTGCGCGTAGACAACGCTCGGTATATGATTGACATCGAAGTAAATGTGAAAATTGACCCACCGCCGGATTAGTTTCCGTTGTGGATCACACTGTTGCAGCCACAGAATGCTGAACACAGTCGCTTTGAAGTCGCCACCGGGTGCATAAAGCGCCAAACTAATCGGCGCCTGCCACCGCATCGCCAGCTCCACCAGATTGTTCAGATATCGATAGTCCCCATGGGTGGTATATGTGACACTCGTTGAGCACCGCTGATTTCTATAATCTGCTCGTATATAGTTCATCAGAACCCAGTAATTCGAGTGCAATTTCTTCTCATAAAGATTGTCGCGATCCGTACAATTCACATTTATTCGCAGGTGTACAAAATCTACATTTGATTCTTGATACTCTGCTATGGCCTGGACCAGGCACAGTATTTGAAATAGCAGCAGTGATTTATACATTCCCTATAAGTATTTGTTTCCCTATAATTGTTAATTGTATGTGTAAGAATGTAACTTTTAATTTACATTAAATAATTGTAAATATATCATTTAAAATTTTTATCTCAGTTGAACTGATGTCCTGTACAAAACTTACTTTGTTTAATAAGCAGATCTGACTATTGGATATATTTCTACAATAATATTTTCCTATAACAAGTTTAACAATTAAGGTTAAAAACTCTACAAAAATTCACTCAATTTTCTGTTTGAATCTTAGTGCGCCTATTTTTTCTATATTTAAATTAAATGAAATATAAAGTTTATGACTGTGTTTGATTCATATATTTTTCTTAGAAAATTAATCAAATTCTTTATCGTTTATAATAACACAATAAGTGACTTAATTTTTATATATTTAAATTAATGCTGTATAAATAATAAATTAATTTTAATGTATATATTTTATACCCCTAAATATACAAATTAATTATACATTTAAGCTCAATAAATTTAAAATTAAGTTTATACTTAGCTTTGATTCATATATTTTTCTAAGAAAATTAATCAAATTCTTTATCGTTTTTAATAACACAATAGGTCAGTAAGTGCTAATTGTTTTTCAATATGACTGCCTAAAAATATTTGCCATCAAAAATTAGCATCCATAATTGTGTGACCATTGAAATCAATATAGTATAAATAATCGCTTTTAAAGTGTTCCTCATATTGATTAGCAAAAATTTTAATATGCAGCCTGCGTAAATATACAATTAATAAACAAAATGAATGTACATTGTTATTCATTGTAGCTGCCCAACTCCGCGCTCCGCAAAACATTTCATCTAATCCACAACTCCCGCTGGACAGCAAAATTTTAATTATGCAACATCGAATGGTGGCGGTAAAATATTGTGTATACGAAAAAAAAAAAATATATAAATAAATATTAGTAATTACGAGTTGAAAATTCATGAAAATACAATTTGCGATTATCGTTATTTGTATCAGGCAACAGGCGCTATGGTTATGGGTGGCTTGTGGCACACCAGCGACTCAGCCCCCTCCCCTCCCCTTCCCGACCCACCCCGCAATGCGACCCAAGAACCAAACCCTTCGTCCACAAATGCTCATTGGTGTAAAAGTTTTACGAGCAGCGTCGTCGAGCGACAGCAGTTGAAAAATTTATAAATTCAATAGCACCTAATTAAAATTGAATCTGAAAGCTTGTTGTATCGCACAGCTTAGGCGCCAGCAACAATTTCAACAGGAACAGCAACAACAACAACAACTACAACAACAACTACAACAACAACAATGAAATTGGTTACAACAAGTTAAATTCATTCAGTTGGCTCTGCTTGATGCTGAGATACCGCCTACTAAACTTTGATTTGATGATATATTAGTTAAGCTACGACTTGGCAAGTTGTGAAAGTATATTCAAAACTCAATAACATAACAGAAGATATATACTGCTTTAAAAAAATAATAGCACCACCATCCCGAGCAATTTTTAAATAGTTGCCCACTTAACATTTTCAACTTTAAGCAAATGACTTGGCTAGTGGCGAAAGTATATTCAATACTCAATAACAGAACAGAATATATATAATGCTGTTAAAAAATAATTGCACTAACACCACAAGCTATTTTTAAATAGATGCCCAACTAACATTTTTAATTTTCAAGAAACTTTCAACGCATTTTTAGAAATGCAAAACTGTCCAACCATGGACTAAATAAAAATCATTAGCAATATAGACAGATATCTGAAGAACGGTAATACTGTTTTTATTTAAGGGGAACCTAAACATTATAAAACAACAAAAATTTAAAAAAATGACAACAGTATTCGCTTTTTTTTGATAAGGAACAAAATGTTATGTGGTGTGGCTATTATTTTTTTTCGCAATTGTATATTGCCTGATTTTAATGCAAAATTTGCTTTCTTTAAGTTAACAGTTTACAGGTTTGGGTTTATGTATCAGAATCAGCAATCATGACTTCTTATAATCTGAGAGATCGATTTTAAGCTGCCGAACAGTCAATTTCAATATGCCTTGTTTTTATAAAACTATTTTTAATGGGTATACATACGCGTATGGCTGGCAAGGTTTCTGCCTAGGTTGCTTTTGCCGTTATTGTTGCTCCGGCAGGATATGCAACGTAAATGCTATAGCCGGAAATGAACACGTACTGTGTGTGTGTGTGTGTGTACCTGGAAAAAGCTTACCAGCTGCCTCAGCCAGATTGGGCTGGGCTTATTTATGAGCTAACGTTCAGTGTGTGCGTACAATATTAATTATTAAGAGATTTGATATCGGCTTAAAGTTTCTGTTGTCGTGAGTGTTTTTGGTTCACGACGCCTAAAAGTATGCAGCAAATTGAAGTCACTTGTCGCATACATCATCATCAGGGCATGGCAAATCCAATTTGAACTATCCAAAATCGACATATTCTTCTTCTTGTTATGGCCAAAAGGTGGCTGCAGTAACCTCAACCCATGTCTGAGGGGTCACTTTGGGTCTGCTGCACTTGCTTCACTCGGGCTGTGGAAATGAACCAATAAATCAGTTTATAATGTCAAAAAGGCAAAAGCAAAATGCAATATGATGTCAGGACAAACTTTTGGCGCCTCTTTGCAGCCGCAGCAGCATCAGCAGCAGCAGCTGCAGCTGCATAGCTCAATGAACCGAGGAGCAAAGTGTTTTTACGAAGTGCCTGAAAGCTACGCAATGGAATTATATTTACTTGTGTGAGCAATAAGCAAGAAATGCGGTGGAGGTAGAGGGGGGAGCGGTAAATGGCTTTGTTCGTGCCGTGAGGGATACTAGAAACGATTGATGACGTCGCACACTTCATTTAAATGGAAAATCTTGTTTGAACGGAATGTAACTAAAAAATAAATTGGCCAAAGGCCACTGCAGCGATTATTTAAAAATAGTTTGTAATATGTAAAATATTCTTTTTAATATGTAATATATTTTATATTATTTTTTTTTTCGTAAAAAATTTTTATGTTTTACTTAAACTATTATTGCCTCACAAATATGAACACGTATTTTCGTACGGTGTTTCATTTTAAAGATCAATCTAAACATATATTGCGATTTTCTTTTTTCTTGTGTAATTAGGATAAAAAAAAATTCAAAACATGGACCCCTTTTATGCAGCATAGGTTTATTTTATAGTGCCTTACTATATTTAACACGATATTTTTTTAAAACTGCCATTCATTTAATTTTTATTATTTATCCCAAATATTATAGAGTCATACTATATTTGAAACGATATTTTTTTTTAAATTGCCATTTATATAATTTTTATTATTTATCCCAAATTTTTATGAAAATTACAATATTCCATTTTTAAATATTTTTTTTTCTTCATGGTAATTAATCTCTAATGAGACTTAATATCAGAAAATTGAAAATAGTTGCTCTTCAATGTTGGTATTCAAGGTTGTCGTCTTAATCAGATATTCATGTTTGGATTTTGTGCAGCCCTGGGGAATGCATAAGTGCTGTCGAGCATAAAACATGAGAAGATAAACTGCAGCAAAAGAAATGTAACAAGTATTGCATATGTTTTGCATATGTGAATAAATATATGTATCTATAAATGTATCTGTAAATGTATACCGATGACTAGAAAAGTCTGCTTGTCAACACGCAACTGTGACAATAGCAACAACAACAATGGCAACAACAATTTGGTCCTTGCCACGCTGCATATTTTAACATTTCCGGTTTGATTTCACATTGCAAACAAAATGGCCGGCAAACGTGTTTCCGGCTAGGCACCAGGCACCTGGCTGCCCAAATACAATAGGCGTAAAGGGGCGTGACTCGCTGACAAATGCATATAGCTCGCATTTTGTATAAGCCAATTGATTACGAGTCGTGTCCCCATCATAACGGGACACCTCCCCATCAGCATCCAACAACAACCGCCAAGTCAGAACGATAATCAATGCGAATAGTTTCTGACACGCTGTGTGAGCTTTATTCTATATTTATGCATTTTTTTTGTTGCTTGTTTTGCTTAACATGGTTTAAGGGTAGGTTTTTGCGCTTAACTCTTTAATCTTTAAGCCTTTTTTATATATATGTATATATATATATATACATTTTTTTGGCTGTGTGCAGTCGACATAAAAAATTTACCAGTTGATTTTATGCTGGATTAAGCTTAAACTTTATACTAAAAGGAACTAAGCAAGCGTAAATGGAGTCTGCTCTTTTTCCCTTCGACCAAAATTGTTGTAGTTATATTTTTGTTGTTGTTGTTGCTGTTTTTGTTGTGCTTCGGCCCCGGCAACAGTCCCTTGTTAAAATAGCTTTCCAGTTTTGGGTTCCCATCGAGTCATGACAGTGCCTGGTTTGTCCTTTGACATGTTTGTGTGTGTGTGTGTGTGTGTTGCGAGCGGGTTGAAGGACACGCCCGAGTCCACGTCTGACTGATTCCAGGCGACGAGCCTGAAATATTTGCTGTGACAGTTTCGGGTTTACCTCCAACTCCGCATAATTCAATAGGTTTCTGAATCGAAAGTCCATCAAGCAAGTTGGAAATTTGTGGCACTGGTTTATAGGCTTATATACACCATTATTTTTATTTTTGTGTGTGGCTGACTGAAATACTCGTGTAATAGCTCTATTATATAATTATTGTGCATTATTGTTATTGAGGAACTGCAGCACGTTCCAAGCACGTTCGCCTGGCTTGGTCAGCTCCTGTCTGATTTTTATTGGATAGAAGCTGCTCGTTTGCCACATTACATTAATTTTCTTCCGTATCAACGTTGAAAGGCAATAAAAATTTGTGTCATTCAATGTCTGCGCACACACACCTGTACACCCACCTCAACACCCACTAGAAATATCGATATAGTGCTGGTTATAAGGCCCCCCTTCCCCTTGACAGAATCCAATTTCATTTCCATTGACCAGGCTATGCATACATAATGCTACAGTATATGATTTGCAATCCCCATCCAGCCAACCGATTGCGACTGTTGTAAGTGTTGACATTATTTATTATGTTGCGACCAAACATGATTGTTATTTACATAACTAACTATATGTCGATGGGTATAGATTATATTTTTGTGTTTTTTTTTGTTTTTTATTATGCGAACAGTTTTTACGTTGTTATCAATTGAAACGAGTTTTCGCTTGATTATTCAATTTATGCAAGTAAATACGGCGAGCTTAAGGTTGAATTTATTAACCGAAGTTATGTTTATTTATTAATTTTTTTTTTTGACTTAGTAAATATTCTATTATTAATTGGAAATTGTGAATATGTAAACAGTGTTTAATATTTTTTATTTTTCTAATTTTTTGACAACAATATTTTTGAGCGATGGTTTTATAAACTAGAGAAACAAATTCGATGATGATAAAAATGTTGGTGATATGTAAGGATGAGAATATCTTAAAAAACAGAAATTATTTAATGTACCTAAAAACAGACATATACAAATTAATTACTATATAATATTATTCAATTCTTGACTAGTGAACCTTCCTTTTCTTCCTTCCTTTCCATTTTTGCAATTTCTTTCATTAATGAACCTTTCCTAGAAATGTTTTCGTATTCCATTATTATAAAAAGCAAAAATGTTTGTTCAGCCTTGAACTTTCTTTCATTGCCATTTAATAGGCTTTTATTGTATTGCATTGATATTATGATTATTTACCTATTTGTTCCACGAAATAACCATTATATATAGATAGATATGATAAATTTTTATCGAGGCAAATAACGTATATTGAAAGTGAATCAATAATTTTTACTCTTTTGATAAATGCCCGCGGCTTCTTTGTGCCTGTGCCCCAAATGAAAAAAAAAATAAATGAGGAAAAGAAAAAGTACAATAACAATAACAACCACAAGCAGAACAAAAGAAAGGCGAGCACATATATTTAGCTTGTTGCGGTATTGGCCGCTCTTCCGCTCCCGTTCACGGCTCAATCGGCCGACTTAAGTTGTTTGGCAACAGAGGCAAACAGTGACCCGCTTACCGCTGCTGTTGCCGCTTCAGCTCCTTTTGGCCACATAGCCCCGCTGGGCTTCTGTTGTTCCGACGGTTTTGTGGTTTTATCCTTGCAGCAGATAAAGCTGCCTGGATGGGCTCTCTCTGTCTGTCTGTGTGTCTTGTTTGTTGGCTCTTAAAGTGAAAATGTGACGAAAGCATTGAATTTATTTTCACACACACACACACACACACACACACACACACACACACACACACACACACACACATACAGCAGACAACCCACACTTACATACTTTTTGCTCGGCAGCTAGCCGCATAAATTTGTCGGCAACTAATTGAAAATGCTTCTTGTGCTTGTGGCTGTAACACTCACAGCCCATACAACACATGCATGTGTATTCAATAAACTACACATATGTGTGTGTGTACAGTATGTGTGTGTGTGTGTGTGTGTGTTTGCCTTGTGCGCAATCTAAACGCTAATTAAATGATTCAATGATTCTTCTACCAGTGCTCGCCCTCTGCTGGAATTTTAGCCCTCCCTTAGCTTTTGCAGCTACTTTACCTTAATTTCTTTTTATTGTTTTTCGCATGTTCTTTCAATTGCTTTTATGTGCTGCAGCTGAAATGGCGACCAAAGTCCAAGCAACTCCTTCAAGTGTGCTTCACGAGTGTCTGTGTGTGTGTTTGTGTGTGTGTCCGGGTTAATTGAATTTTATGTCTTCGTCAGAAATCCCCATGTCCTGTCTTCCTGTCCCCTGGACTCCGCAAATTAATTTCCTTATATTGACTTTTTTCGCTTCCCTTGCAACCTTCCGCTTAAGCCAGCTGCTTGCTTTACCAATTTATTGCCTAGCTGGCAAAAGAAAAATAAAATAAAATAAATTAATAGAAAAAATTAGATGCGACTAATGACTAAATGATACACAGTGCCACTCAAGAATCGCGTCGCAGCTGCACTTGATTTTAATGGATTCGCACTCGCAATGAACCGCAAGCATATGCAAATGTCTCGAGCACCTGCTAACAACATTAACTAGCACAGTGAAGTGTTGTAGTTGACGACTACTCATCGTCACAGTGGGATGCGTTCCACCAATAATTATATGCTGCATACATTTGGGCGTAAGGTGGTGCGGAAGACGGCTCAGTTTGACTCGGCAAATATTTGAGCAACACTCCAGCCGGCGTGTGTGTGTGATGTTGGCATCCACGCAAAAATAAGACGGTTAGCATTTTTGAGTGCCCCAAAGCACAGACTCTGCCGCTTCGGAGGGGAGTCGGGTTCGAGTCTAGCCGCTTTGCTTTGCTCTTTGCCGGCTGCACTTAAATTTTGCATATGCGTAAAGTGGCGGTTGTCGACTGCAAGCGCTAAGTACCCTGTACTTACACCCCAACCCCGCACTCAGCCGCAACTTTTCCTTGCGTTCCCATTTTCGTTATCTTTCAATTTGTTGTGCAAAAGATACGACAAGTTTTGTTCCAGAACTTAATCGTACTTAGCTGAAGCGCTTGAAACATGCCACCGAAATTTTGGCGCAGGCATATAGATGACAGGCACTGTGACTATTGTAAAGTGCTTCTTAATGAATATTGAGAGCACTTTAAAGTTTCGTTGTTTTTTGTGTTGAGATTATTTAGAGGATCGCTGCAAGAAATGTGACAAGCACAGTTAGTTATATTTGTTTATTGCATAGTAAAATAAGTAAAATAAATATTTATATGTGTGTTGCTGCTGCTGTGCAGTTGAGTTTATCCAAATAGCACAGCTGATCGTTGTTAGCGCTATATCGGCTTAAGCCTCACCCCTAAGCTGCCAATTAGACCATCACTTGTTTTAATTTTTCTTTTTGCACTCGGCTAAACCAAAGACAATATAAAGTGCACCGATTTGGTTTTCGTTCTCAATTTTACAAAAAATGAAGCTGCCTTGCGGCCTTTCGTTGTACTGCGTTACTCATCTTAGTATTTATAAGTTTGTCCATGATACTCCTAGATTGATGTTTAGAAAGAAATTATTTGGAAGCTTTAAACAAAACCAGTAAAACAAAGTAAGTTTGTCAATCAATGTTTTATTTTTTACTGCAAATCATATGTAGCTAACATTTAATATTTGTGATCTCCTTTTTTTTTTTGTCGTAATTACATTATTGGCATCCTTTTATATCTGTATGCGGCAATCGTTGCCAACAAGCTGGTGCAACTTCTGAGCACGACCGCACATAATTGTGTAACACAATAAGCCAATTAAGTTATAGTTTCCGTAAAACTTGTTAATTTTATTTTCAGCATAATCTAGATGCCGATACTGAAACTTTCCCGTGTATGGTAGAGATTTTTCCGTCGAATGAGCCAACCTAATTTTGCTCGAATTCACAAATATTCTTTGCATCTAAATGCTGGCCCCATGGGGGTAATACGAGCTTGCGCTCTGAAAACTAATTTATTAAATTTTCGAGAATACATTTTTTTATCTTCTTTTCTTTCTGGTATTTAGGGTGCTAAACTAAACTGTTGCCATGCTAATCAAGAGGCAAGAGACCAACCAAGCGGTTGTCGTAGCATAATTTATTATAGTTTTCTAACCACAAGCAAGACACATGACAATGCCGCATCTCCACGATTATAACCCAAAACCCAACCGCCCCTGCCCCCGCTCCAGTTTGACTGTGCGACGCGCGACACACCAAAATTAATTGAATTTTTGTACCACAAATTCTCGAGCAACTCTGGCCAGGCATTTTCCGTTTAATTGCTGCCATCATCAGCGCAGTGGTTAAATTTTTGAGATCGACGAGTGTCGAACCCCAGCACAGTAGCCAAGATGGGGCTAGGGTTGGTCCTCCACGGGTCGTATTGACGTCAGGAGGATGGCTAACATTTCATTTCATATTTAACGCATTTTTGCCATCAGTCTTCATCCTGCGTCCTCGTCATAGTTGCGGTTGCTCTTTGCCAGAGAGCCTTGCGGTAAACACCGACAGCAATCAAAGCAATTGCCTTCTGGGCCTTCTCTAATAAAATAATTGAATTGTGGCCATGTGGTAGACGTACCATATAGTTCAAAGCAATACACATGCAATTAGCCCCGGTAGCAATAAGGGGGAGGGATTGCTTGTATTTAAAAATTTAAAAATACATCACTTAGCAACAATAGACTTTTAATTGTATACAATTATTTTATTTATTTAGATTGACATGCAGATTAACCATTCCGAATCTTAAATAATGAAATACAATGATCAATTATTGACTTTAGTTTTAAGTATTGTGTTGTATTGTGGAATTCTAAAGCTTTGCGAAGCTAGCGACAATTATAAACTATTTATATTCATGGTTATTCAATAATGTAATGAACGTGAATTTGTCCGTTTATCTGGTTTTCGTATATATTATGATATTTAGTGTCAGGTCTATTTCGAGATTTTTGGTAAGTTTCATCATTCTTCGTACTATAAGCAAAAAACCTGATATTTTGCTGGTCTTTAAGAACATAGGATTCAGATGATTCATAGGATTAATTATTATTTAGTAATCATAATATTGAGAATTTTTGGTGTGCTTTTTCAATATTTTTTAAGGGTATCTGCTAGTTTGGGATACCTTGTTTCTATTGATTAGTGCTTCTTATTTTGCTTTGTTTACTTCACTGATTGGATTTTTCAATTTCTGATTATCCGTTGGCTAACAATCAATTACTATAAAATGTATATCCGATATGTATTGCTTTGCAACCAATTAAGATAGAAATTGATGAAGTACCGGGCAGAATGAAATCCAAGCCACACTTAAAACAAATGCAAATTGAACTTTTTATCTATGCATTGAGGTAGACAACAATAAATTCTGATAAATAAGTAGAAAAGTATAAAATAACAACAAAAAACAAACCAAAAAAATCGCTTAGCGGCCGAGTCAGCAAACCTTAAATTGCCTACGCAGGAAAAGTGGCCAAAAACCAAAGAAAAGGACCAAAACAGTATGAAAAGGAGCTACTTCCAAGTCCATGGAGGAAGCATCGCGTTGTCAGTTGGCAGTTGCCGGTTGTCAGTTTACCCAGTCTCTGCCAAATAGACCATTAAAACAAACACACGCACAAAACATTTCTCGATGCATAAAAAATCGACCAAGTAACGAAGGAACAAAACGCGGTACAACAATAATAAATAGAACAACAAAACGAACGAAACCAGCGCATTGTCAAATTCTTTTGACACTTATCCCTTGCCGGCACATCCACAGGAACCCCAAAAAAATAAAAAAAAACAAAAAATAAATAACAGCAGCAAAATACACCCAAGCAGAAGGACCTTACTTAATGCTACTCCACCAGCCGCAGTTCCCAACGTGGGAGAACTTAATATGCAAATGGGCCTCATGTCTAGCTTGCCGGTTTTGTCACCTGTCTCGCTCGCACGCAGCCATTTCATTCGGATTGTGCTTCATTATTATTATTATTATTATTATTTTTGTTTATTTGTGTTGTGTTTTATATGTGTGTTGCCCTGTTCTTGTTGTTGTTTTTGTTGGTGTTGAGTATTTTGCTGGCTGCTTTCTTGATTTTTATTGCAGGAATGCGAACGTCGGCCGTTTTTAAAGGCACCACAGGACCTCACCCAGACCACAGACAAATATACGAACACACACACACACATGTGTAGGCATTATGAAGGCTCGGCAAGGAGCTGCGATTGTATTTGTGTGTGTGTGTGTTTCTGTTTGTGTGTGGCAACACTTACACGAAAATGATGAATGATTTTATGGTTTGCTTGACCTGAATTTTATAGTATGCATGCACGCCGTACCATCCTCAACCCACCACCCCCCCTTCAACCTATCAACCGCCCTCCCATATCGCTGTCGCCTGAGCATTGCGAGTGGAAAATTTTATGTTTGCATAAGAAATTGGATTTTTGCATTAGTTATGGAAATGAGAAAACTTCAACTTGATTTGTTTTTCACTGGCTGGCTGACTGTTTGGTTGGTTGGCTGCTTGGTTTGAGCCCTGGTCAAAAGCAGAGAAGTGGCCGCACGCTCGGCAACTCTCAGCAACTGCTTTGGTTAGATTTTACTCTTTATTTTTTTAATTTTTCGTCGGCTCTTGGCTTGCATTGGTTTGCTTTGGTTTTGCGGTGCCTGGTCCATGGATCTATGGTTTTTTAGTGAAGTTCCTTCCTTCTTTGCGCCTAATGCTTATTAGATTTGGCTCATGAATCAACCCAGTTGAAGCAAAAAACTGCCTGTGCATCCTGACTGCATCTTCCTCAGCTTCTGTCTCGTGGTTGGCAACTGCACAAGGGGCATATGCCAAGTGGCTCTTACAATGTAAGCTTTGGTTAGGGCGTGGCGGGCGGGCCAGGGGGCGTAAAACACATCTGAAACTTGCAGTTGCATTCACAGCTGCCCCAGAGTATTGCGCAATATGCCAAACAAGTCACGATATATATCGGAACATGCGAATATGAAGGGTAAAAGACAAACAAATATCATATATTGGTATACACGAACAAATACATATATATGTATATATATTTATATGCGTGCTGCTTTTATTTGTTTGAGAGAATATAAGTAAAAACTTGAGCGCACTGAGGCAATAAAACGTGGGCGTTGCCAGAATTCGGTTTATTTGGGTGAATGTACCCGTGGATGGCATCAAATAAAACATCCAGTGTGATAGACACCCCTAGCAGTATCAGAAAGAGAGATGTGGAGCAGGAGGTGGTTAGGGTATTTTCCCAGGGCACGTTGCAGACAGTTGACGACGCTTCTGGCCTCAGCAATTGACCGATTATAACACAACCCACAACAATAAGAATGCGATTTAAAGGGTCGAATTAATATATATCCTATAAATAGCAAGAATTCAAAAAGAACCAAATAGCAGCTGTCCTCTTTTAATTAAATTTGCATTAATCAACAATATATAATTTTAAAGAAATTTGTTGGTTTGTTTTAAATTCAAGATGCAATTTTTTAAATACATTTTTTTTGTGGAAATTTTATAATAAACAGTTATTTTCTGTTTCATTTTGAAACTATTTGACTTATTTGTAATTTGTAATTTAAACTATATAATTTTATTTATATATCATATCATTCGAAATATCATAATTTTGAAGATATTTCTTGGCTAGTTTTAAGTTGTATATAAAATTCTATATTGCATTTTAAATGATGTACATTTTATAGAATATATATTTAATATAATTGTATGTGGTATATAAACGTATATTGAAATATTTTACAAAGTGCTTTCAACAACTCAATACCCTACCCGTATTACAGAGTGTAAACATTTTGGCAACGTTTGTTCGTTCAGTTTTAATATTGGCAACTTTTTTAATTATTTTCTCCGAACGTTCGTCGATTTGTTCGATCCAGCCGTTGATTTGTTGCCCCCGTTGTTGTCGGTCACAGTGCCCTTTGTTGTGGTTGTTGTTGTTGCATTTGTTATTGCTGCTCGATGGTGCCAAACTATGGCGGCAATATGTGCCAACGGTTGAATAATCTGTCAATAAGCTTTTGTCATCGCTTGGCTGCGAATCGAAGTAGTTGCTGGGCCAGTTGGAGGGGTGAGGGTTGGGCGTGGGCGTGGAGGAGCAACAACTGCTGTTGCCGCTGCTGCTGCTGCTGCTGCCACAAACAAACATTTTGCTATTGGATGATGCCAGTTGTATGCCCTCTGGGAAGAGGCTGGCCATATATTGCGTCTTGGGCGCGGCTTCCTTTGCGAGCCAAAGGCCAAACAAAAAAAAACACAAAAAAAATAAAATAAAAGTGTCGGGGGGTCGTGGGAGAGGCAGAAAACTTTTTAATAAAGGTCGATTGCTGCATGTCAATTGGAATGTTGCCCCAGCAGCAGCGGCAGCAGAACTTTTGGGCTCGTCACGTCACGTCGCGATTAGCTTGGCAATAGTTCACTCTGCATGCGCATCCACATCCGTATCCGGTTTTCAAGTGTCTGTGAGCGTACTTCACTCAAACGGCACTTTGTCTTCCGTTTTATCACTTATTACTTCCGTTTGCGACAACGTTTCTACTTGGTGCGGCAGCAACACACAGTCGCTTAATTTCTGTCACCTTTTGCATTTTAATTCGCGCTTGGCCATGTAATGAGATTTTCGGTCTTTGCCGCAAATGAGAAATGCAATTTTGGACGTCACTGGGGCCATTTGCATTGCATACTTTGTGTCGTGCGGACATTAGCATTTATATGGGCAACTTTTCCATTCATCTAATTGCTGTTTGCAGCTGCCAAAAAATAAATCTTATACGCAACGCAAAACTACTCGACAAAAGTTAACCTGCTTCAGCCAATTTCAAGTGTTGTGGTGCGGAGGGGCTTACAAAACCAAGAAGAGGGCGGTTGCTGCTGAATATCTGCTTGGTATAGCGATAAAATATACATAAATAACCTTTATTACACATGCTGCCGCTCAAGTGCTCGAACTTTTTCAAGTCCACTTTGCACAGTTGTTTTGGAGTAGTTCGCTCGGCGTTTTTCGGCGTCCTTTGTGCCCTGTTTGTGTTGGTTGTTGTAGCTAGACCAGGTGCCGAAACCTCAACGCTTCTCCCACATCCCTCATCCAACAACATCCGAGTCCCACTGTGCCATTAAGTATGCCAAACCATTGCACACAGTTCAAAGTTCAAAAATCGCTTGGCTTTAAATCGCTTAAAATTCGCTTGGTTGGAAATTCTTAGAAATAAATCAGTGCAATATATATTTCATTGTATAGTTTACGCTTAATATGTATTTATTTTTTAAAATTACCCTCTTAATTGGATCAAAGGAGAGTAATATATGGGATGAAATTTTATCAAGCATTAAATAAATTTTTGGAATTGTTGCTGTAAAAATAATTGCAATTGAAAATAAAATAATCTAAAGTTTTTCAAGATATTGTAACCAAAAAACTTAAAGAAGTCGAAAATGTTACAAATAAACGATTTTGATTATATAGTATTAATATTATCGCATGCCCATAAATATTTAGAAAAATGTTTTCTTTTGTGTTACGTGATTTAAACAACAATAATCCTAAGTCGGATAAACTGTATGAAAAATATTTTGACCTTGAAATTGTTGCAGCTGATTTAATTCCTAAATAATTCTTAAGGATATTTTGCTTTGTGTGTGTATTGATGTTGTAGCCATATAAAGCAGAATTGATCTTCAACGGTTATTAGCTTAACAATTTCGAAAAGCATCTAGTCGCTGTTGACCTAAATACGAGCGTGGTTAACCAATTACTAGCTATTACCAATGATGGTGTTATGTAGATACAGTTTAATACAGTTGCTATCTTTAGTAACCATCTTTGCATACACTGCAGCCAATATTAGTTAATTAAAGCACACAAATCCTAATGTGACCTAATTGGATTCCAGCTGGCAGATGTCCCTTGAAAGAGGAGTTGGACGCCATTTACAGCACTCATTTGCCAAATCAGCCTGGTCGGCTTTATGTCCTGCTTACAGCTTTCTTTCGCGCTCAGATATGACCTTTTTGATATGTGTGGGGCATTCATCAGCTGCTGGTGTTACTTCTTCTGTCGCCTTGCCACACTGGGAACTTGCTGTTTTCCTTTTCGCCGCGCTTTCTAATCCTACAAGCAACTATAAGCCCTGGTAATTATCTGCAAAGAGACCATTAGGCGATTAGTTGACGCTGGCTTGCTGCTGTTGCGTTTTCCTTGAGCTTTACAAACTCTTCCCATTTTGCTCACGCCTTTCATTTACACTCTCCCTTCGTCCCTCCCTCACCCACACACACACCATCTATTTGTCTGGTGTTACATGGTTAGTTTTGTGCCCTCTTAGGCAGTACAAAGTTCCTATATAAGTTCAATGCTGGTTGGAAGTAAATGAGATTGCGCTGATTGGGAATGTTCGTTATGCAGATACTCTGTACAAAAAAAAAAATAAAAGATAAGAATACATCGAATTTTAATGAAGAATATATATTTATAAATTGTTATATATTTGCACACATACGTTATTTTGTTTTTTTTTTACAACTTACTAATTTAACTGTCTTAAATTCAATTGTAATGTCATATTTTTCTTCTCAGTTGTCTATGTGTTCTTTCGTTCAGAACATTTTTCGACATATACTCTACCTATTCTGATATTTTTTTAAAGGGTTTTTTCTCATTTCACTTTAAGGCTCTTGTGTCATTCATCTGTCTTACGGCCACTTTTGTGTGTCATTTTTTTTATCAATTTTTTTTTATTCAAACTCTTCTTTTCTCTTACTCGTAAATGAGTACTTTTCAAGTGTCCCCTCTTAGCTTTCCCCTCTCCCGCCAAGTTTTGCACGCTTTTCCCCATTGCATTTCATTGTCTCATTCTCATTTTTATGTTCATCTAATTTGCATTTGCATAGTTTTCTTTCTGTCGTGCTCCGTTTTCGTTCTTTGTGGCGAGTTGGAAATTATGATGAGTACCAGCTAACCGTCCCCCTACTGCTACCAAATACCTTTTCCGTTCTGGGTAACATCATGCTTTATGAACTGTTGCATACATTTCGTTCTGCTAACAAGCTGACTTAGTATGTGATAATTTCACTGGCCGATAGTTTCATTTTCATGTTTTTGTCATAACGAAACATGGCGAAAGGAAGCACAAAGGACATTGTTGCGGTACTGCGGCAAAAGCTGCAATTGCTCAAAGCGATTTGGAAAAAAAAACCAAAAAGATTTCCATAAGGTCTTGTCGTCTACCTCGAAGCCCAACTGGTCCCTACCCCGGCTACCCCTACCATTCACATCGAAGTCTAAGCACACGCGGCGCATTGAAAATTATTTACGATAACGATCGCATAATCATAATAATAATCACATTATAATAATTCTTGGCTTTATGGCATTTGGTCTATAAGGGCTGCGGCTGATACGGCCTGCGGTCTCCGGTCTTCGGTCTCCGAGGACGTGTAATAGTTGCTAATAAAATGCAATGCCCATCTGCCTCCACTGGTTTGGGCGGTGTGGCTTGTAAATTCTGCGCAACGCATTGGAAAAAAACTACATCCGTGTGGCGAGAAGGGGGCTGGGGTAGAAAAAAATGGCAACTGCATTGATGTTATTACCTGTGCTGGCAACTATTTGCCAAAGTCAATAAACCAAAATGACAGGCGAACAACTGGGGCGAAAAGGCGACAACATGGAGACGCCCCCAATGGGCATAGCAATAGTTGCAGACCACCGTCTGTCCACCCACTGGGGGGCCGGCTTCCCATCCCAAATCATCCGTTGCAGTTGGTGTTGTTTCATATTTTGCTTCGCTTGCGGCAAATTATTGTTATGTTTTTGGATTTTGCGCATAATTCTGCAGTTTGCGTTTGTTGTTTTTCATGTTTCATGTTGTATTTGGAGTATGTTACTCATACGCCATGTGCGCCCATTCTAGCATGCAAATGTTGTATGCACTTTTAAATGAGCCATAGCCTCAGACATGCCACCAACTCAGAGCAATTTTTTGTTTTGTTTGTTTGTTGACTTGTTTTGTTTTTATTATTTTTCATGCATTGTTCACCATTTTTTCACCATTTTCAATTTGGTTTTGGCCAGGCATTTGCCACGGACAGCTGAGGGCAGCCAGAACTATAGCTGTCGTCGTTATCATCATCATTGTCGTCGTCGCCGTCGTGGATATGCCATGCAGTTGTTCTATTTTTAGGGTATGCAGGTGCGGCATGTTTAATCTACTATGGACTTTGGATACTACCGAAAAGCGTGACACATATCTTCAGTTTTGCTAAATCACAACACCCATTGAGTATCTGCTTTCGGCATATCTCATAAGTCGAAGGTTAATTCTTTATTGTTTTTTTTGATGGCGTATGACATCTGAAGTGGCACTTTAAAGATAAGGTTTTAAATTTGTAGTTTACGGCTTAGATTAAGGCAGCTGCTAACTTTGGAATTAAAATTTAAAGATAAGTGTATCTGCGTCACTTTCACACCATTCATCAACAACTCTAACATCACTGTTCAATTAGACGCGTATTTTGTGATAACAGCTGATATATAATATAATATATCATCAGCAGTGTCTCTGCTTATTTAGTACCCAAATATAGATTGTAGGAAACATTACTCAAACAATAGAGCATTGGGCAATAGTGCTTGACTGGGTGTTACCAGGCTTTAAATAGCTTAAACGAAAATATATACCTTCTTATATAACTAAACAAGTCAGAACGTTTCATTCCGGTATAACCCAGAACCGATAACAATACTCATTCGAAATTGAATAAAAATGTTATTTTCAAAAACGCAAAAAATTTAAATGAATTAATCTTTATGACAAATTATAACCAAAACAACATGAAACATGAAAATCGGCTAAGTTTTGACAAAGTTGTACATGTACATGTACATGCTGTACATGTAAATTTTTTTTTGATTTTGGCATGATTTTTGACCAAAATTTGATCAACTCAGAATCTGCTTTAATGTTGTTTTTCATGATAATTTTTACCAATACAATGGATTAAAAAATTCACAATTCTACATTTTGAAAAAAAAATTTTTTTTTTTAATGAGTAAAAGGTGACCACACAGTTTTTTCTCAAAAAATAAAAACATTTTGTTGTTTTAATTCACAAATTTTTTAATAGAGATTTAATTTAGGGGCAAAATCATGACTAGAATGCCATCAAACGTCAAAATCGGTTCAGTTTTCACAAAGTTATGGGAGTTTGAAATATGGGCGCCATGGTTTCGAGACCTTTACATGTCGAAATTTTGGTCGATTTTGGAATGATTTTTGACCAAAATTTTACTTCCTCAGAATCTGCTCTAAAGGTGTTTTTATGCTTCTTGTGACTAATGCAATCGAATACAAATATAAATTCCCAATTCTACATTTTTAATTTTTTTTTGAAAACAAGTAAGTTAATTTGAAAAAAAAAAAATAAATTTTCAATAATGCTTTTTTGTAAATGTATAATTAATTTTTATGATAAATAATGATAAAAAAGTCATTAACCGTGAAAATCGGTTGGTTTTGATCAAGTTATTGGAGTTTGAAATAGGGGAGGTATGGATCCGAGAGCTTTACATGAGTATACTTTGTACGTATATTAAGGCGATTCAAAGTTTTGTCTGTTACAATATATACTACCAACTGTTTTATTCGCAGGTCTTTACTTAGTTTGTGCAGGCACTTAGTGTATTAAAACATCGACTTATTTCTCTGATTCTCTCTGCTTAAAAAATTATTTTTATTTAGCTCGCACGCTGCGGTTGCAAACTCGTTTTCTAAAAATTGACAGCAACAAAAAAAAAAAGAGTGAAAGACTATAGCAAGTTTATTTATGCTTTGCGTGTCTGCTGTGAATTAGTGCCAAATTTGATTATCTATGGCCACACACACAGACACACACAACCGCACAACACGCGGGGCAGCCCATGCAGAAACACGCCTAAAAGTAAGTCACGATGATTTTTGCTGACTGCTGACAGTTGTTGTAGTGGGTGTTACTTATATTTTTGTTGTTGCCGCCTTTGTTGTTGTTGTTGCTGTTGTCACTATCGGCTTTTATAACGTCCCTAATAAATTGATTACTTTAATCAATTCAAATATTTATGGCTTTTTTTAATTTATCATGTGAACACCTGAAACCAACAGACACGAATAAAATTGTGCTTTTATATTCCACTTAAACGATTTCAGACTTGATTTTAAAATCATGTTTAAGAATTATAGTTTAGATAGTGCTGCACCCACATTTTTGCGTGTAGCCATCGATGGCTTAAAATTTTTATGTCATGAGTAACATGCTAAAGTGTAATTAGTAAAAACTCTCAATTGACCTTTTTTTGAAAACTAGTTCAAGGATCTAGTGAAGTTGCTGAAACAAATTTTGGTAAAATGTTTATTAAAGCTTAAAAATAAAATGTTACTGGGTATGCATATAAGTATTTTTACACAATTACTTGATCTTCAAGTTTCGCTTATCATTTCTATTTTAATTTGAAAATAAAAGACTTTTTCTTTTTAACCAAGAGTAGTTTCCTACATCCTTACATTTTTCCCAAAATTTCTGAGTTTTAAAAATTTTAATTTTGATTGATTTGTATAATCCTTTTTCATATTTATTAATGAACTGTTCGAATAAATTAAAAACAAACAATAATATTAGATTGAACAAAGTTGTATGTTAAGAGTGTAAAAGTGAAGTTGTCGTTGGCGAGGGACCACTGTATTTTAGCTTAACATATTGAACTGCGCATCACTTTATTGATTAGTGGCACATCAATGCAGTGGAGTCTGTAAGAGATGCAGAGAGTACATAAGGACTTGCCCGCCCAATGAATTTATCTGCTGTGTGTTCCTTTGTGACCGATTTCAATGGCTTGACGGCACAGAGGCGCATTATGGCTTCCCGGCGTATCGGCTGGCAGGCGGGCGTGCGGAGGGGGCGGAGGAGTTGGGCAGGCGGGCAGGCACTCACAACAATGAATGGCGTGAACAATGTCTAAATCTTTATTAATTCGACTATTCTGTGGAGCTGTTGCTGGAGCCAGATTCACAGTACCTCCTAAGAACTCCGCTCGTCCCTGTCGAGTCTTTGGGCCGTTTGGATGGAGGCGCATCGTCGACGGACCACTCAACAAATAAATTAATAGCCATCAATCAGTAAATCCGCCAAAGGACCTTTTGCTTTGAATGCAAAGGTTCCGTATAGCTGTGTGTGCGTGTGTGTGTGTGTGTGTGTGTGTGTGTGTGTGAATGCTTGTGGTAAAGGCGCACAAAAGCGCGCTATAAACGCGCTCAATGAATGGCTAATATGCCGACTGCACGCGTTTCTACTCCTGCCCTCGCCAGTGGAGTCCTGATCCTGTGATGCTGTGTGCTATTCTGGGGTCAACGTAGAGTTCTGTATGTGGCAGCAATTACATTGCCGCATTGATACAGCTCGGTAGCAAATCCGATTAGGGTAGCAATGCTTTAAATGAGCCCAAAGGTGAGCCGGAATTTAAGGGATTTCTTAAGTTTAATTATTTTGCTAAAAAAATTTGAAAAAGGAGAATAAACAAACAGAAATTTTGTTGTAAGAATCATATTTGCTTATTTTAATAGGAATAATTTTTTTATGGCATATAATGTTTATGTTCTTGGCCTGCACCAATAGTTGATTCGATTTACGCATGTGCATCTGTCTGTCCTAAATCTAATCTAAATTGAGTCTCAACCATTGGTGCAGATAAAATTTCTATGAAATAAACGTTAACTCATTCCGTCGTTCATTCATATCATTAAAAACCATAAATTTGTTGAGCTTATCTTCCAGATTATGAGACTTAAAGGCGCTAAATTTGGTTTACTAGAACATTGAAGTACATTACAATTGTAATATTGTTTTTGAAAAGACATAATCAAAATATTTTAAGAAATCATAGATATGTAATTTTTTATTTTTTATCACATCAGCATCAGTTTTTAGATTTTTTTAATTTTATAGATTTTAAGACATTTTCAATTTAATTTCATTCAAAGGAATAGAATTTTTCAACGTATGTATGTGTAACATTTAATCAATTGATATTTCACTGATCTCAGCTGAATTAGTTGAAATTAATTTTAGAGTTAGGCGATTGTTGGCTAAGAACGTTTGACAGTTCAATTTCTTTAAGCGACAGCCCGAAGCAAATGTCAAATGGCAAACGGCAAACTGCACAACACAGGAACATTCAAAACAACAACACGACAAATAATAACAACAGCAACAACAACAACAATAAGCGGCAACTCATAAATCATTTCGCGATGTCGATGTCGAGTATGATGACGACTGGCAATCGGGGTATCTGATTGACTACTGTCAGACAGACGTATAGACAGACGTAGGACAAACCTATAAACCTATATGGAGACACACAAACAAACATTCATTGATGCTGTAAGCATACACCATATATAACATACTATATATATTGATATCTGTGTGTGTGTGTGTGTTTCTAGTATCACGTGCATTTATTGTAAACGAAGGGCACACAGATAGGATAGAAAGAGAGCCAAATAGAATTGATGTCGAGAGGGCTCAATGGAAATGTTGCAGCATTCATATGCACAGTCGCTATCGCTGTCGCTGTCGTCGTTGACTGCGCAGCAAGCAGAGCGTAACAAATGAAATGTGACACATTATGCGACGAGGCGTATAACTGTCTTTCTGTATCTGTATCTGTGTGTGTGCTCTTGCTGCAGATGAGTGTGAGTGTGTATTAAATCAAATCGAAATGACTTTCGTACTCTATCAATGTCGAAATTATGCAATAACTTCAATTGATTACGAGTGCGTGGGTAATTTAGTGGCCCAGTCTGGCCCAAACAAGTACACAAAATGCATGTGTCTATATATACTATATATGTATCGGCAATCAGTGGCGCCCTCCTGCCTGTTGCCAACAGGACAGTAAAACGTTTAAAGTGTCATGTTGCGGCCTCTGATGCTTTGCTGCCTCGTTACGCGGCATTTGGCTGCCTTTTCTTGCTTTATTATTATTTGCTGTTGATGCTGTTGTTGTTGTTATTGTTATGGTTGTTACTGTTGCTGTTTGCTTTGACAACCCACTTACTTAGATAGACGGGCACCTGTCCTGGCGTTGTCCCGGCTCCCAGGCAAGCAAATCGCACGCATCGACATCACTATACGGCAAAAAAACCCTTCAAGCTGCCTTGGCCGTCGTCTTACCCTTCAACTCTGTCGTTGCCGCTGCTGCTGCTGTTGTTATCTGGCTGCTTAGCTGATGGCTTCTGGTATTTGGCTTGGCTCAGGTCCCGCATGTGTTCGCCATATCCAGTTAAAAGGATAATGGAGCACAACAATTTTTACACGCATATATTTTACAAATATTTGCATTTTTGCCTGGCTGCCTGTTAAGTAAGCCAAACGCCGTGAAGGTAACAGGACATGGCCAGGAACTAAGAGCGAGAGCGGAGAGCTGGGTGGGCTGAGTGGTTGAGTGGGGTTTACCGTAACCGTACAGAGCACATAACTTTGACGTACCTTTTGCATTGCTTCTTTTTAAGACACATTTGCGTCGTACTTGTTGTTGCTGCTTACGAGTTTGTTGTTGCTTGCTCCTTTTCGTCAAGCTTAGGCCTGAAAAGCATCAACTGCACATAAAGGGATTTAATTCGTGTGTCTGTATGTGGGCGAAGGATTTGTTGTGTGATGCCTACAAAGGGCTGCACACACTGACATCCCCATTCACAAATATGTGTGGGTGTGTGTGTGCTATGATCGAATTACGTGCCTTTAATACGCTACTCAATGTGATCGGCAACAGTAGATATGTATTTGCATAAATGCTGAAACACATTTACCTACACTTATACAAATTGTGTGTGCATTCTCCACAAATTATGGTCAATTTATAAGAAAAGGTTAATCGCTGATGTTCACCCCTTAAATGCTTTTCAAAATTATCGCAAATTTGTAAATTTTTATGTGCTTTCTCATTTCTTATACTTAAATTTTTGTATATACCTTTTTTAGATAAAAATGCAAACTTATATACTTTTATGACTTTCAGTTTTATTATACAATGGAAAATATTGTCAGCCACTTGTAGCTTTTGGTTTTGCTAGCATTGCAATTTTATTTTTTGTTAGTTTGAGTAGAGGTATTTTGGAAGTGATACAAAAATGCCAAACAAAAATCCAAACATTTTTCTGAATTGGGTTATATTTCTGTGTATTTATAGATGCGGACAGACACTAGCTCCATTTTCTTTTACAAACTTGTTTGTTTATGTGCATTTGCTTTTCAGACTTCGACAGCTTTTAAAGTAAAAGTTATCCAGAAAGCAACTTGAAATGCAAAATGCATTTTTCTTTGGTTTTATACTCGTATACGAACTGAAAAGAACTGGATTTGTGCAATGGCCATATTAAAAATGAAATAATGATTTGAAAATTGACATAAATCGCAGATATGAAAACAGATTTTACTATGAAAAGTCTCGAGCTTGTTAGAAATATTTATATTTTTTTATTTATTTTTTATTTTTTTTTAAACCAAATAAACAAATACACGATTCTATTAAAAACATAGACTGCAACTTTTTTTGTAATTTTTTTTTGTGTGACATAAATGGCAGATATCAGAATAGATTTTACTTGATTTTACTAACAAAAGTCTCGAGCTTGTTAGAAATATTTATTATTTATTTTTTATTTTATTTAAACTAAATAAAAAAATACACGATTCTATTAAAAACAAAGACTGCAACTTTTTTTTGTAATTCATTTTTGTGTGTTGCCAATTAGTTGCCATTAACTGCAATTAGTGATACAAACAAATCGCGTGCTGCCTTCCGCATAAACTTGCCATTGGCATTAACGGGTAGATTTTCGGTAAATCGAACGCCGGCGTGCAGCTGTTTATGGAAGTCGGGTAGACGCTTGGCTACATGATCTTTAATTTCATTTTGGCTTATATCACATCCTTGTGCTTTAAGGACCAGAGCGCCGGCAACATCGCCCACTAGTTCGTTGGGCACGCCCACAACGCAAGCATCGCGCACTTGCGGCAACTCTTTAATTGCATTCTCGATTTCGGTGGGCCAATAGTGATGGCCCTGATATTTCAGCACCTCCTTCTTGCGATCAACTATGAACAGATAGTTCTGGTCATCAAAGTAACCCAAATCGCCGGTATGCATCCAGCCTTTGAAGTCCCGAATTTGTCGTGTGGCAACCGGATTGGCATAGTATCCATTCCAGGCCAAGCCGGTATGCACATATATTTCACCGACCTCATTGTGACCCAAACTTTGGCCATTCTCATCCACAATCCTTATGCTTATGCCGGGTGCCGGTCGGCCAGCCGATGCCGTGTTCTGGATGTTAATATTCAGTGTGATGGGTCCCACCTCTGTCATAGCGTACGCCGAGCTGAGTATGGCATTTTTGCATAATTCCTTGGCACGCTGGAGTGTGGCCTGTGAGGCGATACCGCCTCCATAGTTCAGATTACGCAATGAGGAGAGCGCATAGGGCGTGGCGGCTTTGCAAGATGTGACCGCGGCCATTTGAATGGGCGACAATGTCGCGTAATTGATCTTATATTTCTTTACTAATTCCACAAAGTATTCGGGCGAAAATGGTTTATTCGTTAAAATGCGCGTACTGCCAAAAGCGGCGCTAAACATGACGGCCCACAAGCCGGTTATCCAATCCAGGCCACTATTAATGAAGAATATTGTTTCGCTGTTGACCAGCCTGGAAATTAACAATTGAAAATTTTGTATTTTCGGTGCATACGGTTTATAATTTAAAAATGTTTCTATGGTGAGACATATTTCAAACTATTTAAATAATAATTATCTTATATAATTATTAAAATAGAAGGGGAACTAAAAAAGTTTTTCAAACAGTAAAAATACCGCAAAAATTGTATATGCAGTGCTTTAAATTCGAAATTATGTAGTTGCAAAACTAATGATCAGAAATAAAATTTTTTTTAAAATCAAGAATAAATGCTTTAGCATAGAGAAATTGAACTTTTTATGAAATATTTTTTTACTTACATATTGTCCTGTAATAGTATAGTATTGGAAATGCACACCGCTTTGGGCATTCCAGTGGTGCCGGAGGAGCACAGAATAACCACAGTTTGATCGCCGCCAGTCTTAAGGGGTTCCGGCCTGCAATTTCAAAAGGCTTAATTAAATATCAGGGAATGGATTCGATGAACACATTATTTGACTGACTGATAAAACTTTTCGGTTGCTGTGGCCTCCAAGAGACTCTGAACGTTGGGCACACCGTCCAGCGGCTCGGAAATTATAAATATCTCTGGTTGCCAGTCCTTGGTAGCTGCATGTACTTTCTTATATTCCTCTTTATCACAGAATATAATCACTGGTTTGGTTATCTCATAAATGTATCTAATGGTTCCTGAATCGAAAAAAATATGGTTTTTTAATGAGAATCAAAGTACGCTATGGCTAAGAACGGACCTTCGTCGAACACTGGATTAACAGAATGAAACGGAGTGGCATTTAGCAGGCAGCCCACGGCCACTGGCATTAGATAGGTGGTATTCCTAGCTGCGATTCCAACAACACTCGTATGATCCAAACCCCGTTTCTTTAAATGCTGGGCTATGCGAATGGCCCATGTGATGGCCTGTTCGCTGGTCACAGACATGCCATCGATATCTGACATCTGCGTGTTATAATTAACTGTCAAATATTAGTTCTGTTCTGTTTTCGTTTTGTTTGTGTGTGTTTGTTGCTCACCTGACACACATTTTTGGGCCAGTTCTTCATTGCATTTAAAATGATTTGACCCACAGAAGTGTCATGGTTGTAAATGGATTTACGCCGAGAGGCACTCCACGTCTTATCCCTACTATTCCAATTGCTTTCCATTAGACTTCTGTTCGCTTCAAAGTGCCAAGAGCGACTATACCAATTTGTGATTTACTTCTTATCATTATACTTCCTAATGCGTTATCATATACTTAACACTTAACTGTAAATTTAACTTATCTATAATATGTTCTAATACATACCATATTTATGAAGGCTTTGCGAGTTGAATAGCCTGTATATATTAAAAAACTAAACCCGACCGATAACCAACCTTACTAAATGTTCTACATGACTCGACATTATTTGCGAATCTCTGCTAGTGAATTTAAAATCAATGTTTAAAAATTGAAATCCCGTTTGCTCTTTACACCTCTTCCAACACATAATACATTTAATTCATAAGACAGCCGTAATCATCTATTTAATTGTCAGCTGTCAGCAAACCGTTTGGCCAAATTAAATTGCTGCTAAAAGAATTTCCATAGTTACCTGTCAGTTTAAATTAAATTCCGTAAAACGGGTTCTTCTTTAGAAAGTTTCGATAAATTGTATGCATAATTTAAAACATTTGATCAAATTAAATTTTATTGGCCTGGCAAAAATTGGGCCAAAATGTCATCAGTCAATTTTTATTTACCCTTCAAAAATTGGCCATGGCAAATGAGTAAAGATAATCAATAATTATGAAATGAGATTTCAATTGCTTCCTTTTTATAGACCTTTATTTTGCTGCCCATATATGCAAATATATCGTAAATTATGTATGGTAGTGCTTAAAAAGTCACACTGTTAATACACATACATTCTACACTTGTGTACAGTGCGGCGCATAACAATAGCGACAATTTATGACAATTGGACAACAATTGATAAGAACTAATCCGGCTTTAATAAATCAAGAGTGAAAACTGTGTAGTTAATTGTTTGTATAATCTGAATTTGAATTTTAAGAAAACCCCCTTTAATATATATACTTATGTACGTATATATACTTCAGATATGAGCAGATTTATTTTTAAAGTATCAACGGGGATTACGTTTATGAAGCGCATTGTGTAAAAATGGAAATGTGAGTGTCTGAATGTAAATTGTACGAAATATTTGCAATTATTAACATATATTGCGCATACGCCATATGTAACGACTTTAATTAGCTTTACAAACTCTCAGCGGACAGTGTGGGCTTTTTACAGCTAAGGTCAATGTGCAATGTGCTTATGAGGTGTGGGCATACCCTGTATTTATGGGTCAAGCAGCGTTTGCTCTGGGCACTGCGTACTCGTTCTTGAATAAAAAATGATGTGTGCGTGCCAGTTGAGTCAGAGACAAGCAGACATAAAACACAACAGAAATGCAGCAATACATTGTGGCTGTGTGGGACCAGGTCAGATTTTAAAGCTGCCTTTGACTGTGCATGTTAGAGGTGAATTGGGACGGGGGGAGGGTCCTCTGTTGCTGCTGGTGGTATGTGTGTTATGGCAGCAGGACGTGTGGCATACTGTCGACGTCGGCGTTGACGTCAAGCCGCACTCATCCTAGAAAACAGAGGAGGCGAAAAACTAAAATGTTGGCCTAGCGACTGCGTGCGAGGCAAGTGGCGCCAGTTTGTATTGTCATCCTTTTGCCTGTCGCTTTTTGTCTTCGCTCTCCGCTTTGCTTTGCCATTTTTTTTTCTGGCATGAAGCTGGAGCCTGCCATGCCTCACTGTTTTTAGTCTCCATCTCGTTCAGTCTGTCGCTCTGTCTGTTTGTCTGTCTTTCTGTCTGTCTATCTGTGTGCGCTGGAGCGCTCTTTCTTTTCTATTATTGTCTCACTTACAAGTGTACCCGATGTATTATGCATATCCTGTAACACTCCACTTTTGTTGTGCATTAGTCAAATGTGCGACAGTTGGAAAACGGAGACGCCAGCAGCAGCTGCACCAGGAGAGGGGAAATGGGCATGGAAATGGAGCACATTTAGACACACAATTGGCTTTGCATGGCCAATGGGGTTGGCGTTAACGCTGGCAAACTGGCAACGAGCTAAATATTGTTGTCAACCCTATTGTTTTTTGTTTTTTTCGCAGGTAAAGTAAATGAAGAAATTAAAGCGTCGAATTAATAAGCACTTTAGCATTTCCTCCTGGGTCTTTAATTGGGCTCTACGCAGGCTTTGTGCGTCTTAGTCCCTCTGCAGATTTGCTTATATTAATATGCTACCATAAGCCGCTGCAAATGTCTTTTGGCCCAATCCCCCCCAACTTCTTTTGCTCACCTGCCGTGGGGCAATTATCGGGGCAAAGGCGTCGACGGCGACGTCAACAACGACGGCCTCTCGGCAATGCCATAAAAGTGCCACTTAAACTGTTTTAGTTTATTTGTTGTTGTTGTATTTTGTGCGTCCCTTTGAAGTTGCAGGTGGCAGCAAGCGACTGCGACACTGGCCAACAAGTTACTAGATTAGCAAATATGTGAATATCGAGAATTCTCGAAGTGCAAATATCCCTTGTTTGAATTCATAAATATGGATGCAACAGATAATATGCAAATATGTTTTGTAATTTTCAATTAAATTTTCACCAAAAATTTATGGCAAATCTTATCACTACAGATGGTAGCAAGCGTTAGTGGCGAAAAACCACGAGGCACGAACTTTTGTTTACCTATAATAGTTTCATCAGATCGAGATAAAAAGATTTATTAATTATTTAAATAATGTAAAATATATGAAATAATATGTAGTATAATATGGACATATAAAAGGGTGTCCTGCACCCTGTGCGCTTTTTCAACAAATAATTAAAAAAAAAGAATATATCTTTAGTCACAAAATTGAATAGCTGAAATGTTAAGTCTTGAATGTCCTTTCGACACTAGATTGTATAGATTGTATACCTACATATATAGTATGCGCTTATTAATAGGAGAGATTATAGATATAGGATCATTAAATTCTTCTATTCATCTATTTATCGAGCCAAGCAAATCGATCTGCCTCTATGACTATACCTGTGATTCTAAATGGATAGTTATAAGAGAGTTTACTATACTATAATAGTATACTATAATAAAGATGAGCGTTATCAACATAAGCAGAGTATTCCACAGTTGTTTACATCAGATTGTAACATTCTTTAAATTTTAAATACAATTTGTTGAAAATGAAACAATGAGAGTCTCTGTCAAGTTTGGTCACTTTGTAGGCGAGTGTGGTCTGTCCATAACTGTAAACTGCCACGCTGTGTGGGTGTGTGAATGGTTAAGGTAGTTGCCAGTTGTTTAGTTGCTTGGCTGTTTGCCTGGTCGCCATTCCAAATGGGAGACGTGTTTAATTGCTCGATTAGCGCACAGTTTGTTGGGCAGTCTGGCGCGCCCACGCGCTCAAAACCCCCAAGAGCGGCCTGTCCTGGCTGACCCTGTTAGCCTAACAACGCCTTGTTGCACAATGGAAAGCGGCCCTTTGGCCATAATCTTGAACTTCAGCAGTGAGTTGGGCGTGATGGGCGAGAAGGGCGGCGGCGACGAGTGAGAGGTCAAATCTGGTTTTCAATTTCATTTTCACTCGAGCAACACTTAAAAACAGTCGCTGAATTAAATTATTCAAAATGTCAAACAATTATTCAAACGCCAACGGAACTGTAACTCTCGGCTTTATGCGAATAGGGGACTGTGGCAGCAGCAGGGGCTGCAATGATTTTGGCCTCGGGTGGTACCTGTTTTCCAGTTCCTGCTTGCCAGCCGTATATAACGCAAGTTATGATTTAAAAAGATATTAGCCTTGTTCGCAGTTGCCTCTGTTGTCGTTGCTGTTGTTGTTGTTGTTGTTGTTATTCTTGCCTTTGTGCTTTATGCAAAGCAGGAAAAATATACTAAGTGTATATAGGGGCAGCACATTGTTGGAAAATTTAATTATATCTAAAGTTGAGAGGGCAGCTTTATTGCTGATTCTACGCATAAACTTTTATTAACTGTGTGCGCTCGTATTTTGCAATTTTCCCCAACTTTTTTTTGTTCAAGTTATACTTTTTTTTTTTTTGTGAAGCCATTCTGCGTTACACAGTTAAATGGAGAAGGCAACATTGATATTTTATAAGCATACACTGAACTTTGAACTTTCTAGCTTTAAGAGTTGCCGCAAAATTTGCTGTAAAAATTGCAAACGCAACGTGGTTTGTGTAGCTTGTTTCTATCAATCAAAGGTTCAGGCCACAAATGCCACACCACCCAGTGGCAACGACGCTAAGTACACAAAAAGTACACACACACACGCACACACACACACACAGTTACATAGCTGCGTGGTGTTAACGCGCCCTGTGCAAGTACAATTTAATGGAAATGCGGTTTTTATTTTAATTTGCCCTGAAGATTGATCAAAGGCAGACCGAAAAACCGACACAAATACATATCTATGTCTAATTTCTCATTTTACGCATTTGTTAAAGGGCTACGCGTACAAATCTAAATTTTATTTTGAATAATTGTGAATGGTTTTGTATATATTCGTTTAGACGCGATTGAAGTGGTGGCCATCAGAAAAGCATGGTACTTGAGATGCTCTCAAGTGAACACATAGGTTTATTGGAATTGGTTTAGCCGGTAGCCTTAATGTGCCGCACTCTATCAACTTGGACTATCAATAATGCAGCGTAGAACTAAGCACTGTTATAAATCCATAAACTAACATCAACTTGGCGCCATTAAAACAAGTTTTGTAATGTCTTTCAATTACACTTGACGCTCATAAGTATGCTATGATTAATGTAAAGGCGATTCGCCCCTCACACGCCTCGCACTTTGGGAACATGCGCCCTCTCATTATCGCATCGCCAATCCCAATGTCCATTTATCACGAGCGCAATGACACAGTCCCCCACCCCCCTCTCCTTCTTTACTGTCGGGGGGATGGGGGAAGTGTGCTGGCATTGGCGCTCAAGTTTAGCTCTTTGGCAAACTCTGTGTGTCTTATTGAGCTCAAGTGGAGGGCCGTGGTGCATTGTGACACGCGCCATAATTACACAAGCTGGCAAAACTAATAGATGGCCAAAAAATTTGTTCATTTACTTTTGGCTTTTCGGACAGTCGAGCAAATTAAGTCGTTAGACTGACACTGGATTTGTTTTTCGCACAGTCTGATTGACATAAATGTTGTATGCCAACTAATTGATGTTAATTTTTGGCGTGCTCGATTCATTTTATCAGCGCAAAATGGAAAACTTTGATGGATTGGCCACGGGATGCCTGTCTGCCTGCCTGCTTGGCATCCTATCAAACTGAACCACTTTGAAAAGGATCTCACCGCTTGGTCCTTGTGTTGCAGATAGAATGCAAAACCCAATCGATGGCAAAGTTAAAGCGACACAAATCGAATCAGAACGACTTGGGATTCACTTGAATGCGAATTAGATTTTAGTAGAACAACTATAAGATACCCTGTATGTTATTCAATAGATTGTGGGTATCAAAAATCCAATAATAAAATTGAACAATATAACATAATTATATTTTAAATATCCCCTTATCGATAGAGAGAGATTCACATAACGTATATTCGATATAGGCTTAATGTTTTTAAGGAAATGGAAATGCGAGATTCAAACAGATCAGAAAGACATAGTTATGCATATTTAATCACGCATTTTGCAACTATTGTCTTAATACCCATTTTGTGTATTTTATGACTACAGGGTATAAACAGGATAGAAGCAGGAAAAAAAATAACAACAGCAACAACATGTCATCGACGACACTTGAGCAAAAGTTGCCAGTTGTCCTTGGCAACTGCTGCTCCTTCTTGGTGTGATTCGAGCAGAAGCGGTAGCAATTTTTGAATTTATTTTTATCCGTTCGGATGCCGCGGAAATCCTGTCACTGCTGCTGTTGGTGCTGCTTCTGCTCCTGCTGCTTCTGGTCCTGCCATGTCTCCTTATTTTCGAGTCGTTGCTGTTGACGCATTTTGCGTGCTTTATTCGCAGACATCCGTCCCGACTGTCGGCTTCTGTCTGTCTGTCTGTCTGTCTGTCTGTGATAACAAATGCAGCGCCTTAATCAGCAGCAGACAGTCCAGCTAGTGAGTTTATGTGTGCAAACCGCAAAACAATCACTTAATGTTTGGCTCAAGTTAATCGCCGTTGGCCTTCGGACTTCGACTTCGACTTCAACTTCAACTTCGTCTTCGACGGTCTTCAGCACACTTACACATATCTGCACATCACTCACGCACACAGCTGCAGGGGTTATAGAATTGATTGCGTTTATTTTAATTTTCAGTTTGCCAAAGTTGTGCTCCCTTCGTCCTTTTTACTGCCTGCCTGGCTGCTTGGCAATGGTAAGAAACATTTGACACACAAATTTGCAAGCAGGGCTGGCAACAAGTATTAGTTGTATTCAAAATCATTTATTAAAACTTATTTCAAGAAACCAATTCTGAGTTAACCATGAATTCAGTTTGGTTGTTTGCGAATTCCTTTACTGCTACGAAATAAATAACACTGGCAACGAGAAATTTGTGGTTGCTTATGCCCAACAATTTATTTAATTTTAACTTAATTGAATTAAGGTTTAAAAATAAAAATACCCTGGCAACGGTTAAATCTTAATTGCTTTTGCACCGCGATTAATTAAAGAGGTAAATTAATGTTATTTTTATAGAAAGCTAACTAAATATTTAAATTGAATAGCTTACTGGCGAACTATTGCAATATTTATAAAATAATTATGTGTTTTCCATTGAAAAGTATTTGTTTTGTTTTTGAAATGCTGATTGACACCAGAATATTGCCAACTAATTGGTATTATAGTTTATTATGTAAATGCTGCACAAATGGCAATTTCTGTTTTTCCAAAATTTAAGAACTAATAATTGCAGTAGCATTAACGCTCGTGAAGAGCAAAACAAACAGGTAAATAAAATTCGCACAAATAATTAGAATTATTTTATTTTAGCATGTTTATTTACATTGAAACATAATATTATTTAGTTAATTTTATAAAATTGCGACTGCAGCAATAGCAGAGAAATTTTTGAATTTAACACTCGGGAGTTCTTTAACATAATTTAATTGTGCTTAATTTAATATAAAATATTTAAGTTATTTGTGACAATTTGGTATTTCATTTTATTTTCTAAATTAAGACTATTGTTTAATTTTTGGTAGCAATTGAATTAAAGCTCAGGACTACAACAATAATATCTATAAGTTTTAAATTTGTACTGTTTAGCCTGAATCGCAATTCAGTTGTTGCCAAAACTCAGCAATTACTTACTTTGAAGGCCCTAATTGGGTTGAGGCTAACATGTGGTGTGACTTTCAAGAAGGTTTCTCGCCAACCCTGAGACGCACTTTACTTTTTTCTCTGTATGTGTTTTGTGTGTGTGTGTGTGTGTTGTGTGTGTGTGTTTATATGTGTGTGTGTGTGGCCTTTTGGCTTAACTTGCAATTTAGTCGTGCTCCTTGGTGTATCTGGCTGCTCGTTGCTGCTGTCATTTGTTGGTGTTTCCTTCGACCTGCTTGCTTGCAACTTATGCGTGACTCGAGTGCATAGTCGAGAGCTCGAGCCGGGCTAAAAGTGTACGCAGCTAAAACTTTTGCTACTTGAAATAGTTTTTACTTCCACTCACATCTGCCCCGCCTTCTCTCTTTCACTCTCCCTCTCTCTCTATTTCACTCTTTCACTGGGTGGCAATTGCTGTGCCTTTCACTCGTGGCCGACTTTATGCAAATAAATGTTTTTACTCATTTTAATATACATTTTTATGGCACTTTTGCTGGTAATGGGCCGCCTCTCATCGCTGCAGCTACTCCAACTGCAGCTCGCATCTTCTATATATTCTATCTCGCTCCTCTCATCTCGTTAGTCCGTTGTATTTAGATAGGAATTGGCTCAATTTGCTCTCGATTTATGCAGAAGATGCTTGAAATACTCCACGCTGCGATTGTTTGCTTTGATGCCATCCAAACATTTGCTACATAATTGACTTGCATTTCTGCCCAGTGATTGCCATTATGATGGCCGCTAGAGATGTGAGTCGAGACGAAATTATGGCCCATGGTTTCATGCGGCCTAATCTAACATAGCACATCTTTGCCAGAGTTTCAAAAGAGAATTTGCTTTGACTTCATTTGAACAAAACGAGTCTCTTTCATATGTGTGCTCTGCTATTCAATAATGTTGGTTGGATTATATAGTTTTTTTTTTTTTATGAAAGCGGCATTTTGCCCTTTTACTAAAGCCGCGCGTCAAAGTGCTGTAAAAAAATTTGTTTGGCTTTTAATCCGACCGCCTTCAAAGTTGATTTTAATGAGCTCTGGCAAAATATATGTTTTTAAACATCCACTGAGCTAGGTTCAACATGAATAGGTAATTAATCCAAGATGTAATCCAGCTTGAAAGCTTAATTCTGAAAGAATCTGGTTTACCAATTAGCTTGGCATAAAGCAAGCACAAATGATTGTTCAAATTTCATGCTCATCTCTAGCTTTCATGCACTCGAACGTACATCGAATATTTATGTGTGATATTAGTTTTAGCATGAGAATGTTGGCGTTATATTGTGGAATTTTCTGGGCTGCGACAATGGCACTCCCAAGGGGCGGTCGCTGTTAGGTATTGGTAAACCGTTGACTTTACTTTTGGCCGCTTAGCAGCATAGTAAGCGATTTCCGGCGCTCGTCAAAAGGTGGCGCATTTGCAATTGAATTGCAAATGGCGGCCGTTGACGTCGTTTGCCAAATGATGGCGACGGAAGTGAGGCCATCAGAGGCAACTACAGCTACCATTCAATGGCTTCCACCATGGCGCCGAGGGTGGACTACAAGGACTGCTGCAGTCCTCTGGCTTCAGTTGGCTTCGGGCAGCTACCTGCTCGTGGCGCCTCAGGTCGTCTCCTCGCCTTACTCCTGCTGCCTGCGGTTGGCTGACGCGTCGTTTGCTTTGTGGCCACCAGGACCACCCATCGCCGCTGGCTGCTGATTGTTTGTTTGCTTTGCGGCATATTTATTTCAAACGAGCTTGCACTTAGCGGCAGACCCACTGCTTCGGCTACACAGCTAATGCAAAATTCAGGCGAAATGCGCTTCAAATGGCGAAACTCTCCAGAAACTCGGCTGAGTTCACGCCAAAATGGTTTCCGGCACGGAAGCGGAAGCGAACGTCGGCAGCGGCGCGTCGATTTTGCTGCTTAGCTTATTTATGTTTTCAAGCCGCAGCAGCCCAAAAAAGGATTGCACAAGCATTGCCTAATTTAATTAGTTGTCGCCTCCGTTTCCCGGCCTCACCAAAACCAAAAGCAAAAAGAACGGAAAAAAAATAAAAAAATAAAATCAAGAGATTCAGCTTTTTGCTTTGCTTGGCCAAATGATTTACTCAGTTTTTTTTGAGCTGCCGCTGGTTGACGTCGCCTGTCATGTTTGTGACACATACTTCAGTCGAGACTGTTCAGTTTCCTGTTCGTCCTGTTCGTTCTCTTATTCGTTTGCCGTCGCGACGCTTTTGCGTGCTGCATGCAAGCAGGTCCTGTACTCCTTGTCGTGTGTGTGTGCTTGTGCTTGTCAGCGTCGGAGTCTGACTCGGAATAGGGGCCTGTCAACTTTTTGCAGACTGTATAAAAATGCTGTCAAAGGCGAGCCACGACGTCGTCGTCGTCTTCGTTGCCGAGGCGATAAAAATCCTTTTGATTAGAGACCCAACTTGAGAAATTAAATTGTGCTCACCTGGCAGCTTGGCTTGAGTTGCTTTTGCTGCTTTTACCGCTTTGGCAGCTTCTTCTGCCTATTACCGTTCGCCCGCTCCTAAGCTGCATTTCTGCGCTGCGTCTGGATTTAGATTTACCGTTGCCTTTGCTGGCTGTTGCTGCTGATAAATTTCCTTATTTCATGCTTCGTTTTTTAATTTTTTTTTTTTTTTCCCCTATTATTATTTTTTTTATTTTTTTTTTTTTTGTATTTTCGATTTTGCCGCTCGCGGCATTTCCGCAGCAGACGACGCCAAAGATGTTGCTGCTTGGTTGGTTGGTGAGCAGAGCAGGCGCGGTGGCTGAAACCTTTTCAGTCGTGTACTCTTGTAATTACAGTTATGTCTCTGGGGTATGCAGGCGATTGCCAGCGTAAGTGGGGCGTGGCAAATGAGTAAAACGCTTTTAAATATTGTTTGGCTTTAATGCAATCTCACAATACAGATTACTTACGCAGGCAGCTTCTGTTTAGCACCATGATTGCAACAGATTCTCTTGTCCTACGCTTGGAATTAACTACGATTTAGGGCGTGTGTGTGTGTGTGTGTGTGTGTTCGACTTATGTTTGTGCTGTGCTCTTATCGGACTTGTGATTGCTGTCAGTGTTTGCTGCTGCCTGTTGTTATGTCCTTTGGATAATGAAAGAGCTTTGCTGTCTTGTTATTATGTTTTGCGAATCACAAACCATGCTTTAAAGGCAAAATTAAACAGGAAGTGCCGTCAAAATATTCATATTTCCAAGAGCTTTGGATTACGCAGTGCAACAAAAACAAACTCATGTTTTACAATAACAATATTTGTTTATGAGTTTATGAATTGTTGAAATGTTTTATAATAAAGTAGATAAAAGTTTTAATAAAAGTTACAGAATAACTGTTATGTTTTGTGTGTTTCCAAAAATTTTACAATATTATTATTTGTTATTATTTCATGACTAAAGTCCTTGGTAACAAAGCGTATGCGGGAGGAAAAAGAGGGAAAAATAAAAAAAAATCTTTTATTCATCAGCCTTAAAATTATAAATTTTTATGAAATTTTGATTTAATAAGATAATTTATATTTAATATAAACCACTGAATATATTTAATTTATATATATCGTTGTTAAGTATACTTAAATGTACAATTTGATGCTTGCTGCTGTTCAGGAATATATAAACATTGTAGGTAATTTCTGTCTATATTTTAAATTTCGATTTTTTATTACATTCTTTATGGCTATGATAAAATTTAGCAATTAAATGTTGATATAAACTATTATCTATTTTTATTGTTTATTATTATTTTATTATATGAGCTGTGTTTTACTTTTAAAGCTGTTTGTTTTGCTTGCTCCAATTTCCCTCTGGGACTAAAATCATTGTCAATTATTGACATAATTAAGTGTTGCAACAGCATTCATTCATGATTATTTTTGCATAGTGTGTCGTCAGCGCTTCCCCATTAATTTCACGGCTAACAATTTTTCTCGCTGTGCCTCACCATTTTAATACCCTGTTTGACAATATGGCAGGGTGAACTTCTGTTTAAGTCAGTATGAAATAATGTCTGTTTATTTTATGAAATTTTCTATTATGGCATACAAATTTAGATGCATTTAATTATGATTTATTGAAGAGCTGCTGTTCTAGCTACAGGGTATCTTCGTGCCTTTCATTCGTAATGAACAAGCGTGCTTGCCTGTTATTTTTGTTTCGCTGAGGTTGCCCCCGGGGCGTGATGCTGTCGTGCGCTGACATCGCTGCCGCACTCCGCCAGCCCGGTCGCCGGTCGCATCTTTGTTGGCAGCGTCATCGTTAGCATGGCTTCCCAATATGCTCGTCGGGCGCTGCTTAACGCTCTGGCACCCAGCGAGTCCTTTTACCCACCCACTGTTTTTCCTATCATCACACTTTTTGCCAGCCTTTTTATTATGACAGGGTGCACAAAAAAAAAAAAACAAAACAAAGCAAAAAAGAGGAGAAGGGAATAAAAATAAAGAAATTTAATAATGCCATCAACAATAAATCTATTTGTTGTGCTTCGTGTTATTGTTATTCTTAGACAATGCACAGCAGCGGCTGGCCTCTCTACAGATGTGGGGGTCCTTTAATGGCTTGGGCTTTTGGTCCCTGGGCTTAAATAAATCTGCGGCTGTTCTCATTTTTACCTACTCTTTTAATTGCATTTTGATGACGTCTTAATTTTTATTTCAGTTTCTCTCGCTGTTGCCCCAAAATCCAATTTCACTGTGTCCCTGCCACGCCCCCGTCCACCCCTCTCGCAGCAGCTAACGTTGCAGACTCAAGTTTCGGGTAGCATTTTATGCGCTTAATCTGCTGTTGCCATTTTTCAAGGTTTCTTTGCACTCGTTTGCCCCACCAGCACCACCAACACCACCACCCTTTGCCACCCCCTCCCCCCTCTATACGCTGGGGGTAGTCAACCGGCAGTACATTAAAACTCCGTGGCCGTTACATTTGCTGGGCTGGCTGTGTTTTGTATTGTTTTTGTGTGCGGCAATTTTTGGCATTTGCTGCGGGCATGACAACAACACCAACAACAACAAAAACAGGAGCAGAATTGTTGTTGTTGTTTTAATGTCGCGTGATAAGCGATTTATGGCGAAGCTCTCTTGAATCGGTACTCCAGTTTGGCGTCTCGCTTGACTGAATGTTTGGTTGCTTATTGAGGATTGTGGGCAGCAGATGGAGATGGGCGTGGCTGGAACTGGTAGCTGGACTGACTTAATTCTGTTTAATGGCATGCCATGGTTATAAACTGCAAATGGTTTAATTGTTGGCAACAACGACAACGACGACAACAACATCGCGCAACAACCGCAACAACAACAGCAACAACAAAAGAAGTCAGTAAAAACAGTTGCTGCCCATAGAGAGATAGATAAACCTCACTTATTATTAGGTTTTGTGCAAACAAAGTACCCTCGCATCTTGATATGGTTACCAAGAAACCCTTTGAAAAAAGAATTTGGGAAAAAAAAATTTAAACTGAGTCAGAAATCTTATTATTATTATTGTTTGTCAGCTAATAAAACAAAATAAACTGTTTTAAATAAATAATTAAAGAGTTCGTCATAAAACTCGATATCATATATCTTAAATAAGGATTTAAATGCTATAAACGCGATTTAAAGCAGCTGAAAATAGTTATTTATTTTGAATTTTCTTAGATATATTTCAAAACATAATTTCAAAATTGTTTAATTTTAATTTAATTTAATTTTGTTTCTTTGAATTTAAAAATACCAAAAATTTTCCCATTTTTTGCATTCAATCATTTTTATGGAAATCCCAATTAAGCTAATTAGTTTATGGATAATTTCCCTGGTGACTATTAAGTTTTAGACGCTTGCGTGCAGCGACCTGCATCAGTTAACTTAATTGAGTTACCAAGTATCTTATCGCTGTAAATGCACTCGATGGCGTTGAGTGTGGCAATTTTTTAATTTGTTAGTCTGTTTTTGGCACAGCAGTAAAATGTCGAAGTGAAAAACTTAAATGGCGGCGCTCGTCGTCTGAGCCGCTTAAAAATGGCGACTACGGTTTCCGGCTGCGTTGAAAATACTCCCGGACAGCGCCAGGAAAAATATAACAAATAAAATATTGCACTTACGCATTTTTTTTTTTGTTTTTTTTTTGTGAGTGTATATATGTGTATGGAATAATGTATGTGTATGTATGCCATAAATGGACAATAAATAATGCGAAAGGTGAGTCGCCCACATAAATACACACACACACATACACAGACTCGCGTACATTGGGTACCTTATGGCAAATCATAAAAAAAATATACAGCTATCCTCGTCATTTTCTGCCGCCTGTTGCCATGCCAGTTGCTGGCTGTGCGCTCTGCCGCACGGCGATCTCCTGCCAGTTGGTCAGCCGCTTTATTTTTGTGTATAATTAATTGTTGCTGCCTACCTGACATTATTTGTTCTTGTTATTGCTGTTATTGCTGCGGTTCTTCTTGTTCTTGTTGTTATTCTTGTTGTTGTTGTTGTTTCTCTTACTGCGGCTTAACTTTAAAAGCAGAAGGAGGCCAATAATGAAATTCACTTTAATTTTCAAGTTGGCTCGACATGAAAGCAAAAGTTTTCTGTTCCATATAGTTGAAGCGGCTTGTTGAGACGCTCCACTTGCATTGATGAAGGCTTATTTCAAGTGTAGGCGTGTCTCTGTGTGGGTGATACCTCTTGCCAATGGGCGGGCAATTGGGTGTGCTTGGGTTATACACATAATGCCTTAAAGCCGCCAATTAAAAGTTTTCTCAACTGGCGGGCGGGCAAACTAATTCACGCGCTGCCTAGAAACTGATGGCCTACTGTGCCTGATTACGGCTGATAAATCTTTAATTTTCACGAAATACACCAAGTACAAGTCAAGGCAATCCAATTTGCCATTGACCCTCGCCTTTGATTTTGATTTTGACATATACATGAGTACACACAGTAAAACCCCCAAATGGGGTGGGTTTTCTTTCTTTTTTTTTGTTTAGGGGCGACTGCCAACTGGGCGGGTTCGCGTGCGGCGTCTGTTATTGAATTTTTAAGATTTATCGATTTTATGTGCACATGGTAGACCCGAGAGTTACCTGGCCGTAGTGCTTTGAACTCAGCAGCAAAACCAAAAGCAACAGCAACAGGGACAGGGGACAGGGGACAGAGACAACGATAGCAGCTGCCATATTTACAACATACGAGCCCATGCGAGCTATATGGCCCGATGTTATAGTCAATGTAAAACACACACCATAAAAAACGACAACGACTGCGACTGGTGGTCCCATAAATTAAAGGCCTTAATAATGATGAATGTGGGGTACGGGGCAGGTAGGGAGGCGAGTGAACTTGTGTGTTGGCCAATATGAACAGCAGCAAATCAGCGCAGTGCTTTAAAGGTCAGAGCCGTAAGACAGTGCGGCAACCTTATGATCTACGCCATTGCAGGTTAATCAATGATGTGCTCTAATATATTTGCTATTTCTTCGTCCCTGAGTTCAATTGAAGGCTATGTAAGTTATGCATAACTTTCACCTGGGCGCCATCATAAGTCGCATATTTGCTGCCAGCTTTGAATATGTGACATATTTACATTACCCATGATAGCAATCTGTTGGCAAATACGTAAAAATGTATACTTATATGTATATGTATATAATGGAGGGTATTTTCTTTTAGATTTAAGCATTCGAGGGTAGACATTACCAATCAGATTATTTAAGTTAACTTGGTTATCAAATGCATATTCGTTTGTTTTTTTGCTTTCTTTGTTTCTATGCCTTTATTTTCAATTCGAATTAATTAACACCGTATATTTGGTCAAGAGGTGGGCATATTTTGATTAAAAGAATATTATGCTTATACAATGGCATATTGTATCAAGTTATTATTTATTATTGTTGGCATTAAAAAGTGCTGAAAAAGAGTAAATATTTTATTTATTTTAAATTGAGGAATTTGCAAAATTTGAAGTGTTGTTGGAATTTTATTTGCTTGTTTTTTTCTTATCAATATTTAATATCCATACTTAGACTTTGCCTGATTTTATAACATGTAGATAAATTTCTTTCTGGGTTATATTTTTCGAGTACTCACTGTTATTGATTGTTGAAATTTGAAGAATAACTCTCATTTTGGCCACAACCGAACTGATTAATATCAATTACGGTATGAATTATATATCTCGCTTCAACTCATGTCAATTAACCAATACACACACACACACACCACGTACACACACATTTTTCTACGTGTGTCAACAACCGCACAACTGACGCGCATTTGTCTACAATATTTCGTGAAATATGGAGATAATTATTGACAATATTGCCAAAGAGCAATTGCGGGCAACCATCGGAGCTGGGCAGGCAGGCAGGCAGGGATCGAGGCGCACGCACGGCTGGTGTTGATGAGGTGTGACAGATGATAACCGTAAGTGAAAGTTGTTCGGGCCGCAGTGCATTGCACAAATGAATTATTAACCCCTTAATGCCCCAACAGTTATCGTGGGCCGATATAACCGGCTTGGTGTGGCGCATAAGTGCCGGGTTTTTTTGTTTGACAAATTGACTAAATATTTGAAGCCGTGTGTTGAAATTAATAACAATCGATACGTCATAAATTTGTGCACGTGGTTGATCGCAGACACGCACAAACATGACAACCAGGGCAAGAGGGGGGTTGAGACAACGACAACGGCAACGAGAACGCGCTGTTAATATTATTTAATATCAACGAGAAGTCGAGCGTTGAACTTGATGAATAAATGAATGGCAAAAATCAGGCAGCGAATCGTATTGTATCCTATCACATCGCATCGAATCGCATTTGACGCGAAATGCGACGCCACGCGACAGAAGCACGCGTCTAATTATCGATATTGGCGGAACATGCCGAAATGCGTTGATATAAATATCTTTATTGTGTTCCTGGCTATCCAAAATGACTGCAAATTGTTTTTATAATTTTGCGTATCTATATCTTGGCTTATCTGTCAAGGCTTTCCCATTGAACAATGTTTTTTCTGTGCTGGTTTCCAATTTGATTTGCATGGAAATGTAATCGTCGTGGGGCGTGGGCCAAGAAACAACAATGTTTTTTTGTATTGAATTTTAAATGAGCCCAACTCACATAGACGGAGATCGTCAAGTGGCTGTTCCTGTGTTTTTCGCCTTTGTTGCTGGGCTCACGGTGCGTATACTTGTTTGTTTGCCGTATTCAAATGCTGCTGTAGCATACTTTTCAGCGAAAAACAAACGCTGCCTGCTCGAAATTAAAGCTATTGCTTTCTTATTTTGTACTGTATTAATTTGTGTGTGTGTAAAATATATGTATATATACATATATATTACATATATTAACAGTATTATTCCGAGAAATCAATAAATTCAAATTAGCTTTCCATAAATGTTGATTTATGAAGAATTCGTTTTATTTTGCGATTAAAGTATATTCTACATTTTTGCAAACTTTTCTTATGTAAATTTAAAATAAAGTCACAAAATTTAGCTATATGTAAAGAAAGAAACTATATAAAAAATAAAAATGTCAAACAATTTTTTATCATTTGCCATGATTAAAACATAAAATATATAAAATGCAATTGGTTTAGTTAGATTTGTAGCATATACCAAATATGCTTTACTTTGTTGTTGCCCATATGAAATGGAAATAAAACAAATGCCTATAAAAAGCAACAGATACAGTTTTACAGATACTGATTTGCATAATGTGTCCACAAACAAACCCAGGCCCAGACACAGAGACAGACACAGGCACAAACACAGATACAGATACAATAACAAGCGCAAACAGATTGGGGCAGGGCCCACGCAATAGACAATATAATTTACATTAAATTGCTGATCAATATAAATGTATCTATCTGTGGCATTAGTTTAATTTGTATTTCTAAATGGTTGCGTGTGTGTGTAGCAAGGCTTTAAATCGTTTTACCTATTGCAAATTGCGACTGTGCCCCTTCCTTGCCTTTGCATATATGTATGTAATGCGCTTACACACACACACACACATCATGGGAGATAGCTAAATACGCAGCCTGATTTTGGCTGACCGCGTTCGAAAAATATTTTTGCATAATTTCTCTTACTGATTTGCTGGGGTTTTGGTTTTTACGCTTTGTGCGCTATAAATTATGCTGAAAAATTGAAAATTTTTGGTGCGTCGGGCAGCTTACAAAGTAATTTGGTTTATGGATTTTGTGGGCTCCACAATTCGGTTGAGGCGCTCAAATATGGCAGTTTGGGTTCCCGTTCTTGTTTTTCTTTTTGTTGTTGTTGTTGGTGTTTTTTGCCATTGCCAGCTGGCAACGAAATTATCATTTGGCCGCTGATTTTATGCATATGTGTTTTGTATTTTGCATACGCATTTGCCTGCTGATTAATGTTTGATGTGCCATAATTACAAAGGTACACATAAACATGCACGCGCACACACACATATACAAAATAAATAGATATATATGTGTGTATATGTGTATATTGGGGTCGGAGTTGCTCATCCATATGCTTGTTGCATGCGAGACTCGTTTAGTGGGGTTTATGTTTATGCAATTTCAATTTGCTGTGCAGTAAAAGCGATTTGTTTTAATTACTTACGCACATGGCATTTAATTATTTTTATTGATTAAATAAAACAATTAAGTTTATGTAAATTAATGCGAACGAGCACTAAGACACTTGGCATTGGCATTGGCGTGCGCTCAGACGCGCGACAAGTGCTGCGGGATGGTTGGTCGACGGGGGGGAGTGGGGCAGCGTGGGGGACAACGGCCCGAGTGCCAGTCAAGTTAATGGAATTGCTGAGCAGCGTGCAGCGCAGTCAGTCAGTAAGCAGCTCCTCCATCTAGTGAAATAATTTAAGGCCAAGCATAGAAAATTAATGAGGCCATTAAATGCTGAAGACGCTAAAGAGACAACACACGCAAGCACACACACACACAGAAATAAGTACCAGTGTGTGTGACAACTCTTTGTCGAGCCCTTGTTTATGAGTGGGCTGTGTGTGCGTGTGTGCCGGCTGTTATGCATGTGTATGTATCATTAAAATGTATGGCATGATATGACAAAAAAAAAAAACAAAATTGAGAAAGCCATTCAATTTGTAAGCATATTTGTTCTTGAAATGTCCCTGCAAAGAGCTGAAATAAAAATTTGGTCAATTTCGTATAAATTAAAAAAATAACAATTCTACTTAAAATTTAAATGTTACATGATACAAGAAATATATTAAATAATTATCAATAGAAAAAAAAATTATTCCGATTTGACATAATATACTTATTGGAGTTTTTAAAGTAGAAATACGCGTTCACAAAGAGAATATTAAATATGAATTTATCGGTTTAAATGTTAGAAATGTTCATCAATGTGCACACACACACACACATACACTATAACAAATTGTAACACAGAGCATTTGGAATTCTGTTTGTTTCGCTCGTTTGCTTCTTATTTAAGTTGCGGCCACTTTGACCGCCAGCCAAAAGCCTTTAACAATATTCTCAGTTCGTGCACGTGAATCAGCTGTCGCTTTGTTGCTGCTGCTTACATCCATCAGCGGTTCGGTCTGTCCTTGTTGTCTTCGTCGTCCTTGCTATTGAGCGTTGGGCCCAAAAATAAACTGCCGTTTTCAACAATATTTACGGTCTGTTAGCTTAGGCATATGAGTGTTTCAGGTGTATGTGCGTGTGTGTGTGTGTGTGCTGCGCATCTCCTCATCTTTTACCAACTTGCTTGTTTTTTTTTGCTCTCTTCTTTTTATAAATTTCTCATGCTAGGCATTGCCCGAGTCGTTAAACAGGCCGCAATGCATGAACATAAAAGTGCGAGGAGCACCTGGCGGCGCTGTCTTCATTAGACGCGCTGAGATCTAAGGCGAGATGGTGGCTTAGGGGGCGTGGCACGTTTTGCATTTTTGTTATTTACACAGGCGGAACAACGGCACGTATACGTAATAAAGTTGAACAAATAAAATTCACTTTCCTTCAACACAAAAGTTCTAATTTTTTTTTGCTCATCGCTGTTGCTGCTTTAGCAGTTGTTGTTGTTGTTGTTGCTTTGTTTTGTTTGGCTTTTGTTGGGCTTCAGTTGCAACCTAAATTTCATTTGAGGCACAAAACTTGTTTAGTTGGCAAACTTTGCGCGTCGTCAATAAGGCGAGGGATATGTGTTGGGTGCTATCTGCGGCAACGACCCAGACAGTTAGACCTATGCACGCCATGATATAATCTCGTACTGGTGCCTGCCGCCGTATTTATTACGCGTCTTCCCACAGCTAACTCCCCCCACCAACACACACACGAATACAAATATAAATACAAATACAAATAGACGCATGCCAAACATGTGTAGCTGCAAATTGTGAGACAAGCTGGAGCGGAGTGCGGGGGGCTTTGGGTTGGCCCCTTGCTACCTTAAGCTTCGAGAGGGTATTGAAGCGCCGACGTGAAACCAGTCGAAACCAATGAAGAAGCAAATTAACACAAATACTTGCATATATATATATATAATGTAATAGTTGCGGAAGAACCGTGTGAGGAAACTCTATATAAGATTTAATCTTTACTAACTCTAGAAAGCTTGTGCTATTTTTGTAATAACGGTGTGTTGTGCTTTAACCTATTTAAACATCATAAATTAAGCAAACACGATTACAAATTAATATCAATTAAATACAAAATTAACATAAAAAAGTAATTATAAATTTGATACTAACTTTAACAATTTTTTGATTTATGAATAAAATTACCAATATAGATCGTGCGTGGAGATTAGCAAAATTACTTCTACATAAAATAAAATATTGAATAATTGGCATTAGAGTTTAAAAATAATGCATGAAAAAATAAACACACTGTAGACATTTAAAAGAATTAATTGTAAAATTATGTGTGTAAAATAAGAAATATTATATAATACTAAATTTTATTTAATTCAGGTCTTTAAACATATTTAAAATTAGACAGAGAGTATTGTAACTTCGGTGAGGTAGAAAATTTACAGGTCACTGTCTCTCTCTTGATTACGCATATCGATTTATATAGCTGGGGATTTGTGTGTGTGTTTGTGTAAATTAGAGAGTATTGGGCTGGTTCGAGGGTGAAATGCATAATTGGCGATTAGACGATTGGCCCTAATATGCGAACTGCTGCTGCAACGATTAACAACAAAAGCGCAGCAGCAGTTTTCGGGCTTTGGGGCAACATCGTTCGGATTCGATTGTTTCTATGGCCGTGTTTGCTTCTGCTTGCCCCAGCCAGGTTAATTGGGTCACGCCCCTTTCGTACCTACCTTTCAAGCTGTAAAAGAAATGACAACGACGTGTATGCTTTCATTTATATAGATATATATATATTTAGATATATATATGCTTATATATATTTTCTTTGCTTTGTTCTTCATTCAGTTGCTTTCATGCATTCAATGCTTGCCTTTTGTTGCGCGAACTTTGCGCCCTGTCATACATGTTAAGTACATACATCTATACTAAATTTATATTTATATGCATTTAAGATATATTATACAATACATAAGTATAGCTTAAATGTTAAGGTTATTTTCTTGTTCATTGTATTTTCATGCCATTCAAGTAACATTTAGTATATGCCCTCTCCATTTACTAGATGCAAAGAAAAAAGTCTTTGGTTTACCTTAAAAAGTATTAATTTTTTGTTTTATCTTAATTTTTTTTCTGTCGGTTTTCATTTAAATTGTTGTTTGTTATTTGCTGCTTGAATGTTTTTTAGGCTTAGTACGTACATGCAAGCAATATCTGTGGATATATTTTTAATTGTTTGTGGCTGTTTGTGTTGATTGTTGCTTTAATGTGGATGTGTGTGTGTGTGAGTGTGTGTACTTGGAGCACTGTGTCTTAGTCATTTACATATGTTTATTTACGTATGAATTGATGAATATGTTGGATTTCATTTTATTTCCTTACGACTGCAAATATATGAATACCCTAAGTTTAATGCCAAAGCGCAGTCGGTTTTTTTTTTATTTTTTTTTTTTATTTATTTTATGTCTTTTATTTTTAGGAAATATACTAAATACTTGGGCAGCAACAGCTCAACTTTCTATTTGTGTTTTATTGTGCAACTGTAACTGGGACAACATGCTGGTTGAAATTTTGCCTTAATTCTATTGCCATGTTTAAATTCGATTTCAGTCGATATGTCAATTTAAAAAACGAAAATTAATTGAGAGTCTGTGCTATTTAATTGGACATTAGGATTGGAAAATGGCCTGAACTATAACTGTTAATTAAAATTAATATAAACTGTATAGTTTAAACTACTGTTAGAACTAATTGTTAGTTGAGTTGACGCTGTCCTCGTATTTTTTTTTTTTTTTGGTTTTTTTTATCTTGTAGTATCCACATTCTGACGTTTTAATGTAACTTTATTGATCTGTTATAAACTGGCCACGCCCTCAAATAATGCGAATTTTAACATTGTTTCAATATTTGTCTATATGCTTATATACAAATGTCACACAAATATAAGTATTAATTACTTTTAAATTTTGCTATAACATGTAATTTTTTTTCTCTTTTTTTTTTTTTTTTGGTGTACACATATCAAGTCGTAAAGAGGGTCTTTGCTTTTGTTTATGCTTTTCCTGTTTTTCTATCTCAGTTTCAACTGATAGTTGAAGGATTGTTGGGCAAAATGGGCGCTTTTCTTTTCACAACTTACTTTTGTTCTTTAGAGTTGGTAAGGGTTGTGGATGGGGGAGTTAGTGGAGGGGTCTGGGTTTGGGTTTAGGGGAACGATTCTTTGTTAGTTTGGAGCTTTCGGAAACAACGTTGAAACTCTCACACACGCACACACACAAAGTTAGAGTTTAATTACATTTACATGGGCATAGATGACTTTTAAGTACTGTCTGTTTGTCTGTGTGTGTGCTTTATTTTAAACTTTTACTTTAGTTTTATTGCATTTAGCTTGTCGATTTTTTAATTACTTAATATTTGTAATGCGGGGATTTGCGAGAGTTGTCATGTTGTTATGTACAGTTTCTTAGGGTTGCCTAATTAGTTAGTTAGTTAGTATGTGTATGTAATATATTTAATTATTTAATTTTATGTTTTTTTTTTGCTTTTTGACTTGCTTTTGTTTTATACCTAGGAGTATACATAATTAATTTTCGTCATATTTTTTTTTTTGTTTTTCTTGCTGCCTTTTTCTGTTATTTTGTGTTTTTGTTTTTTGTATGATCATGCCATTTTTGGGGATTTTTCCTGTTTTATTATCTTCATTCGCAATATCTTTTATCAGACACTATCACAAACAGTTTGCTTGCACAAAAGTTCACGCCACAAATTCGCTCGATTCTCGCTAGTCGATGAAAATATTTTTTTTGTGTGTGCCATATAGCTAGTGTTTACTGTATTAGACGTTATTTACTTTAAGTGGTAAGGTTTTTATTTTATTTTTATTTTAAGTTTAGTTCAGTTCTTAGACATCGGTGCCGCAGCCCTCCTGATAGCCCTCGTCCGGTGAGTTGCGGCTGCTGCTGATCAGCGCTCGCTTCAGCGCTGTTACGGGCGGCAGTACGGGCACGCCCCCTTTTTGCCAGACCCGTATCGTTTTGGCATTCACCGGCTGACCGTTGGGCAGTATTGAGCAGGAACTGGAGCTGGCCGCCGCCGCCGCCGCTGGCGTCGGTGATGAGCTGGCCGATGCGGTGGTGCTGCTGCTGCTGCCGCCCCCATCGTGTAGGCGTGGCAGTGTGCGACTACTGAAGTGTGGACTGCCGCTGTGCGTGGAACTGGTGCTGTGATGCTGCTGCTGCTGCAACTGTTGCTGCTGCTGCTGCAGATGCTGCAATGGATGCATTTGCAGCTGATGATTGTGCTGATGCTCGGCGCCGGGCACCAGCGGCAGCCCATAATCATTCGGATAGCCCGAGGAGCCGTTCGACAGATTCGTCGTCGTCACCATCGAATTGGCTGCTCCGCTGCTGGCTGCCGTCTGTTGGAGTGCTGCGTTGCAGTGGGTCCGCGGAAAGGTCTTGCTGAAGTAGTCGCTGGCCGCGCTCCGCTCGTGCAGATCGTACAGCTGGCTGGCGTCGATGATGGGCGTCTTGTCCGTGTACCGTTTCATGAACAGATCATCCGCCGAACTGGCGCCGGTGCTGTGCTCCCACAGGCCGGACGGATACAGTGAATCGCAGCCGTTGGCGCGACTGTACTCGCCACTGCCGCCGGTCAGCTCCTGGCCCAGCATCACGGGCAGCTTCAGATCGGCAAACTCGTCGTCGTCGCTGCCAAAACGTTTCGTATCGTTGATCAGATCCGGATTGTTGCCGTGCCCGGTGGACGCGCTCGGCGATATGAAGCAGGGTGCGGTCGAGAGCACGCTGCCCACATTCTCGTACACCTGCGTAGCATACGGCAGATCGGTGAGCCGCGGCGGCTTCTGTACGGGATTCGCGTTGCGCTGCTCGTGCGGCGAACCGCTGGCTCGCCTCCCGGCTCCACCAACACCGCATCCGACTACTCCAACGTTGGCAGCGCCGATGTTGCCAGCGCCGCTGCTGCTCTTGCGCTCCAGGGTGCCAGCGGCGACGGCGAGTCCGCCATCGATGCAATTGGCAACGGCGCCATTGGCGATGACAATGCCACCGATGTTGCCATTGCCGGCTGCCGGTTGCGTCTTGTTGGTGATCGAGTTCTGGTGATTCACCGTGGTGATCACCTCCATGTGATTGGGCGTCTTGCTGTCCACATACGGCTGCCGCTTCACCCGCACCAACAGGCACATTATCGCCGCCAGGGCGAACACGATCAGTGCCACCAGCGCGGCGCTGAGGCCCACAATCTGGCCGCTGCCCAGGGAGGCCATGCCCGCCGCCCGCATGCTGACGTGGAGCGTGAAGTTCGCCTCGGCGCTGCCGGCGCGATTCTCGGCCACGCAATAGAATTCGCTGGAGTCCGTCTCCTGGGCGTTGGTCAGCACCAGGCGGGATCGCTTCTCAAAGCCGCCCTCCAGCTGCTCGAACATGTGGACGCGCTGATAGGCGCTGAACGCGCTATTATTGACCAGCTGGCGGCCGTTCCAATACCAATGGATGCTCGCCGCTGGAACGCCGCGTGCCCGGCACGTCACGGACGCGTTCTCGCCCATTGCCGTTTCCACGTAATGCGAGATGGGCAGCATTTCCGGTCGGCACGCAAAATCATCCACATGCAACTCGGCAAAGCTTCGATCGATGATGCGCTCGGGTCCGCCAGCGCAGATCGGCGCCACCGGATACGGTATATTCCGTTGCATTAGCCACAATTTGGCGTCCCGCAGCCGGCAGTCACAGAGCCAGGGATTGTCGTGCAGCTCGATGCCGTGCAGCCGGCTGAGGGTCTCGATCGTTTTTGGCAGCAGCTCGCTCAGCTTGTTGCCATTGAGACGCAACAGGGTCAGTCCCTGGAGACCGCTGAATGCCTGCGCCGACACCGTCTGGATGTCGCAGTGGGACAGATCCAGTTTGTGCAGCGATGGGGTGCTCCCGAAGGCCTGCGCCTCGATCTTGTGAATGTGATTGGAGGCGAGGGTTAGTTCGCGCAGCGAGGAGATGTAGCTGAGCGCCAGACTGGGCACCGTCACCAGCAGATTGTGCGAGAGATCCAGCTCGACGAGATTGGTCAGACCCTTGAACGTCTCACGCTCGATCTCGCCGATCTTGCAGTTGCGCAGATAGAGCTTCTGCAGATTTAAGAGATTGGCGCGCACGAACTGCTCGTTGGCGAGCGTCTGCAGCTTGTTGCCGGACATGTCCAGCACCTGGGTGCTGGGATCTATGTGCTCCGGTATTTGGATGAGCAGACGATCGATGCACTCCACCGTCTGTTTGCCGCCCTTCCACTTGCACGCACAGACCGTCTGACAGCTGCTCAGATGCTGCACAGGATTCTCCAGGTCTCCGACTGGATAATATGCTGCTGGCGCTGCCGGCGATGGCGCCACATAGCCATCATCCGTCATCGGTTGGCTGTCGGCTATGGAGAATACCTCGTTCTGTTTGTAGATATTGCTGGAACTGGAACTCGAACTGGCACTGGCACTGGAACCGGAACCGGAACTGGCTCCATTTGCGTACAGCTGCAGCTTGCCGGTGCCGCTGTAACGGCTGGCTAGCACGGATCGGGGCAGCAGCAGCAGGAGAAGGGGGAACAGCAGCAGCAGCAACAGCTGTTCGAACAGCGTTCGTTGCCTAATAAACATGTTCCTCGTATGTGTGCGCGTGTGTATCGCTGTGTGTGTGTGTGTGTGTGCGAGTTAATCTCTCTGCCTTAGGCCATGCCAGGCTGCGCTTTGATATGGCCAAGTTGTGGTCCTGTTTTATGTGTATTTGTTTTTTTTGTTTGTGATATATTTTAATTATGATAATAGTGGCGACTTCCGTGTGGATTCAGCGCGAATGAATTTATTATATATTGGTCAAGCGGAAAATTGATTAATTGCCAAGTTTTTCGCGCTCTTGTTGTTGTTGTAAATATTTTCATGTTTCGGCGTAATTAGCGGCGCCTAGCGCAACGTTATTTATAGGAGCGACTCCCGCTAGAACTCGATGATAATCGCTTTTCTTTTTGGCACAGCCAAAAAAACACACACACAAAACTAAAACCGAAATTTCGCCTTTACGCAACTACAATTTTCTTTATATTTTTTTGTTTGTTTCGTTGTTTTTTTTTTTGTTTTTAGTTTGCACTTGTGGGGTAGTTATGTGTATTTCCTTTTTTTTTGGTTATTTTTTTTGTGTTGTTAGCGATTTTTGCCACGCAAAGCTTTAATTTTCGTCGCGTTTTCGTTTTCGTTTTCGTGGCCTCGTGGCCTGCAATCACAACGGCACTGGTAGGAATGGAAACGTAACGAAATGGACGAACCTGCGTTCAAGTCAATGTTTTACTACTACTACTACAACTACTCACACACACACTCGCGACCAGTCACGAGTCACGGTTTGAGGAACGAGTCACGATGCTAACGCTTTAAGCGAGGTGTGCGTGATGAGTTTTTATTCAGCTTTTCATTGATTTGCATTTGCAGCTGTTTCACTTTGCACATCAGCATCATCATCATCATTTGAGAACTTCATTATTAGGAATTCACATTTCATTTGGGTTCACACTTGTAACGATTTCATATATAGCTGACGAAGTCACGGTAGACAGCCATGCGAGTGAACCGACCCAACCGCTCGGCAGCAATCATCGACTTGGACTGAGCGCCGAGCTGATGAGCTGCACTGGCAAAAGCGAAAGCCACGGCCACAGCCAAAGCCAGCAGAGCGAGCGACAGCGACACAAACAAAGAAGCAGACACAACTTGGCTACTCGTTTCACGGCGACGGCGTCGTATTCTTCCTCGTTCTCGGCCGGCGTTCGTGTTTTGTGCTTGGCTTTGCTTGCGCTCGTGTTTTGGCGGCTCTTACGTTAGCGGGGGGTGCGTTGCGCTGAGGAGTGGAGGGTGGTTCGCTGGCGTTCTCTCTCTCTCTTGTTCCTTTGCTAACTTAAATCAGTTGCAAATTTTGTTGCTTTAACCGTTTGCAACATGCGTGCAGGCGTATGGCAACATGTGGCTGCTCAGCATGTTGCAAATGAAGCTCGTCTTTGATTCATGCGAAACAAAGATTTATTACTAAGAATAAATAAATTAATATTATATAAAAAAGGTACAGAATTACTATGTATAAAAGTTAAATAAAATTCTTGTAAAATATAAATGAATAAATATGAGATTTTATAAGCTTATAATCGTTCTACCTGTATTATTAAACAAGTAATGATTAGTTGGCTTAATGATTTAACGAACGTCTCTACAAATTCAAACCGGGAGTGTTTTTTTACCGGTTCATTAATGTGCACAGATGTTGGTATATATAACGAACTGAATGATCTTCTGAAATACGAACGTGGCAACAACAACAGAGCAATCAACAGCAAGTAATTCTGACCCGACCGACCTACTCAGGCATGAAGCATACAAAAAATAAAAGTAAATAAACACTAAAAAATAATCTTTGGAGCCCGTAGAAGTACAAAAGTTGAAACCTCTCATTGCAGCCGCGTCTAAGGCGTAATTCGTATTTCAAGTGAATGAGTCACATCCGCCAGTCGAGGCAGAGATTCGAGTACAGCCAGAAGACCCAGAGCCAAATGAATGTGAATGAATGAATTGATGCATTGTGTGCAACGTGTGCAGAATTTCACAATATAATGATATATGTGCAAATGTTGAGGCACACAACACACAAGGGGCCGGAGGCAACATTCAAGATCAGCTTTCAACAGCCGACATATATATACATACACATATATATCTAGAGCATTTCGTTTGTATTGGCATAATACAATCTGTACTGCCACATGGGACAGTTCTATCTGGACTGCAGATCCCCTTGGATGATTCTTGCGAACAAAAACAAACAAGTGAGAAGGCTCTAGTCGGGGCCGCCCGACTAGGAGATACCCTGAACCCTGCGATCTGGTTCTATAAACATTTCAGCTCGTTTACAC